>JAIQCU010002451.1:0-10685 GCA_022114935.1 Leptestheria dahalacensis
CAATTGCGCAGTGATTTTGTGCAAACTATCGTTGGACAAACCGTCACCTGCCAGCCGTAAGCCTAACGAACAAACTGTAGTCTGCCCGTCGTCTGCCCGTCGTAGCGCGGTTCCTTAAGGGTTACCCGGACCACCCCTTCAGACGCAGCTCCCAATAGTCCAGATGAAATTCCGCGAAAATCCCATTGCGATCATGGTCGACATGGAGGCTATGTTTAGTCGGATCCGTCTAGCGCCAGCGGACGAACGATTTCACCGCTTCCTTTGGGTGGACCAGGAGTCGCGCGAGATTAGTGTCTACCAAATGGATCGGGTAACCTTCGGGGACTGCTGCTCACCCTTTCTGGCGATCCACATAACAAGGCGCACGGAGGACGATTTCGGACAAGATCGACCGGAAGCTATGGGTGCTATTTACAAAAACATGTATGTGGACGATTATCTGGACAGCACCCAGACTAATGAGGAGGCGGTTAAACGCGCTCGCGCCGTCCGTGAAATCTTGGCTCGCGGAGATTTTCATCTATCCAAGTGGCTATCGAATTCTTCAGCAGTCTTAGAGGCCCTAGGTCTGCAAAGGTAGAGTTTCTCCCCGCACACACTGGGGGAAGGAGAAAGTGACGCTAGGTGCTTGTTATTAGATGGGAACCGGTTTCGGACGTACTTTACTTTGAAGTGGACGCCAATGCGGAAACCGTGTTCACCAGGCGTGGGCTCTTGCGAAAACTGGCCAGGGTATTCGACCCTCTGCGGATCCTAGCACCAGTTACCGTCAAGGCGAAGATCATGCTGCGACAGACCCATTAGAGGCGCTTTCATTTGCAACAGAAACAACATTAAAAGTGGGTTACCCTGATTAAACTCTACACACTTTTTCATCTTGACAAACGGGCACCTGGTTTCGTGGGGGACCCTTGGATTAAGCCCCCCCCCCGTGGATCATAAGACACATGAAGGGTGCAAATAATAATGACGGAAGCTATGCTCTAGTTTGGAACTGTTTTTCCATCCGATACTATTGCACTCAACTGGACTTAAAACGGCAATAAGTTGGCTTCCCTTTGCAAGATGTTTGTTGTTTGTGATTTGGCCTGCGACGTAATAGATAAAATCCAGTTCAACGCTGTCTTTCTTCTACATAAAAAAGGAGCAAGATTCTCGTGGGTATCAGAAAGTACCTTTAAAAAACGCGCCTGCGGTGGCCATCTTATTTCCAACATTCCTAGTTTATTATCTTCGGTAAAAGCCGTAAAACGACATAACATTGCACATAACTTGTAGGTCTTTTAAGAACTTGCGTTTCTTAAAATGCGCAATTAAAAAAAGGGGGGTGCCCTTTTGACGCATTTCCTCCCCAAGCGGTAATTTACTCCAAGAAGGTACTGAATCTTTTCACGTATGAATATGCAGCTGCTCACCTCAACCGACCTGACAGATATGCGAAAAATGGGACTTCATGGCTAACACATAGTTTTCCCAAATTATTTTACCTTATTCACTGATGAATAAAACACCTCGAGTTACCTAGTTTGGGGTGCATCAATGTAAGTTATTAGCCTTTTAGATTTAAAGTAGTGCAATATTATCTGCTACCTTATCGATATATCATATCATTATCGTACGATAAGGATTTTACAATATCGGTAAGGAAACGATATCAATATTTGATTAGCTTATCGATATATTGTATCGGTTATATCGATATCAAGAAACAGTGATATCGAACAACCCTGCAAAGCGTACATAACTTGACCATGATCGACCAGTTCTTCAGTTAACTACGTCAGGTTCAAAAGTAACGCCAGCCTGAGTAAACCCAACTCGCATGTGAAACAATGATTGATGTTTGAATGACAAATAACCAGACTAATTGGTATAAATCTAAACAAACTTATTTTTGGAAAAAATTAATATATTTTGCATAAATTTTGTACTGCATAGCGATGAAAAAACGAATAAATAGCAAACTACTCAAAAATTAAGAAAGCAGATTTTAAGAAATATTCAAAATTGGCAGGCGAATGAAGATTTTTGAAGATTTCTGGTTTTCGCCGCCAGATATCTCTGCAAACAGTGTGGCAACACTACACAATACTTCCTCCGGGAAGATGGCCGACGATTCTATTTATGACAAAGGACTTGTTCCCCTTACTGAAAGTAATTTGGCATAACCTTGCTTTGCAAAGGAATTTCAAATATCTCTGAAAACAAATCTAGGTGCACAACACACAAAGAACAAGGTTTCAAACAAACTTCACCGACAATCCCCGAATTTACCCAAGAGAAGGCACGTCCTCCTCTAAGTTTCCTTCGCATCTGACCTGACCTGACGCTTGGCTGGCTTGGCTGCACAGTTCTTGGCTGTATCGCGGCTGTACAAGGCATTCAAGTCAGAAGAAGGAAAGATACAGCGTTGCCACAAATCTTTAATTAGTTGATTGATAAACAATGAAGACATTTTGAATAATATATTTTTCCTATTTTTCTATCATTCGCCTTTAAATTCTATGTATCGTTATTTAAAAATGTTCATTCAGTCGTCAACGTATACTTGTGCAATGTTGTGTAAGTAAGTGATACACCATTCAGGTTGTAATTTGTGTTCATATAATCCTTATTAGTACATTGATCTCGTTGTTACTATTGTTAATCTCCAGTGTTGCATTCGTTATTTGTAGTGTGTTATAGTCACTCCTTCTGCACGTAACTATCATTATTGCCATACCTGTTGTAGTTCTCATTAGAGTGTCTAATATATTACTTTTAAAACTAAGAAAATAGCTGTTTGGTAGTGATTTTATAGTAAGTTTATTTATAGTTAAATCAAAGATGGGTGTTTCAGACAAATATTGCGCTTAAGAATATTATGTAGGTAGGGACTTTTCCCTATGGCATATCCCAGCTTCAAATTGCGCGGTAACCGTGGCAGACAACAATACCACAGCGACGAAACCGAAAGTTGGTTACTTGTCCACATTTTGTTGGTAAGTTTTCATTGTTAAATTCCCCCAGAAATACCGTTCTGTGTCAATAATAAGGCAATTATGCATATTGTGTTGTTACTACTGCTTTTGTGACTTATAGGAATACCGAATAGGTTTTGAACGAAAATGGCAAAGCGTCAGTTGCAGTCAGGCACGCCAGCCAAAAAGGCCAAAACACCGGCGGCCAAAAAAATTAGAATGAAGACAGTTCAGGCTAAAAAGTAAGTCACTGAATCAAGCGTATCGCTTTGTTGAAACTAAGGTTTTTGAACCAAATAGATCTGCCCCTGCCCCAGCTGCGACGGCTGATCTTACGGACGCAGACGTTGATGCTGCCTCGCAAAGCCTCGTCGGGGTTCAGAAGAGACGAGTCAGTAAGGCTGGAAAAAGACTCAGCCAGAGCTTCAAGTCTAAATCAAGGCTGCAAAATACCAACCTGTCTGAAGGTGAAACCACTCAGATAAAGGTTAACTTACTAAAGTTTCATGGGTGACAACATAGTAACCGAGGTCTTAAAACACAGAAACGACATTTCCGTCCAGGCACAGTGGCGCTGCGGGAAATTCGATTTTTTCAGAAGAGCACCAACTTGCTGCTTCCTCGGCTTCCGTTCCAGAGGATTGTACGTGAAGTAACCAGTCAACTTGTCACTCAAGAAATGAGGTATTTAGGTATATTTTGTTAGTTTTTGGCGTTTTGCTTATACGTGTACGTATACGACAGATTCCAGTCTGCCGCTCTCGAGTGCCTTCAGACTGCAGCCGAAATGTTTGTTGTTCAGCTGTTCGAGGATTCGGTGCTGGCTATGATCCACGCCCGTCGTGTTACTCTGATGGTCAAGGACATGCAGCTCATTCGTAGACTGCGCGGTTTCTGAAGACAAACTCCACGAATTGCCAATTTTATGCTTAAATTGCTTTTAAGAACAAAATTCCACACACTAATTTCTACGTTGATATTACACGACTTCCATTGTTAACCTTATGTATTCCTTTCATTTACAGTAGATACAAAAACATTCTAGAAATGAACAAAAACTGCATCAATGCATAAGGCACTTCAGGACGCAGACAGGGTGTAAGTGGGGACAAAATGGTAAAGAAGAAAATTAACCCTGTTCCCTGTCTTGTCTACTTTAACGTCTATTCCATGTCGAGTTCGGAGCTGCGGTGGCACCCAGTGGTGGGAAATTATTTTCAAGACTGTGACTTCCAATGTGGTGCCGCAGGTCAGCAGGTGCAAGTATCTGGCTACATACAGTGCAAGCGACGAAAGGTTCATTCAAGCCAGCTCCCGTGCTTCGAGTATGCGCCCTATATACTTTAACCAACTGCTGCTGCTTCTCAATATCGGGCAGCAGCACGAGCAGTTCAGGGAAGGCGGCAAGGAAGTACTGCTCGCCCATGATATCCAGGCACTCGTCATAATAATCCCTGGCAGGGAGTGTTCCCGCTCGGAATTTGCTCGATATTGACCGGAACTGACTGAACTGATCCTGCTGGCTACCCAGCAAGTCGGTTATGGTCGTTATAAGCGCTTTGTTCCGATTGGCAAAGTCCGGAGGCTGCAGGTAAGCGTGAGAGGGAGTCTGCACGGGTAGCGGGAAACTCTGGCCACTGCTGCTTGTGAACGTGACCCGGGTGGGCGTCAAATCTCCCGGCTCAAAACCCGGAGGAGGTCGGTTACCAAATCCTGGCGGAGGTGGAGCCTTTTTCTCAAAAATGGAAGGGACGTCTCCGGATCCGTTGTTCCCCAGTGCAGGAAAGTCATCCTCTTTAAGGGGTAGCGGTTTCACTTTGGGTTTGGCCCCGCTGTGGTTGTTCTCCGGGGGAGTCTTGAGTGACCCAATCTGCATCAGCGACACTTTGCGCCCAATGGTACTCACTTCCGGAGCTGCTGATTTGCCCGAGCTGCCATTAACAGTCGGGGAGACGGAATCCCTGTCAGAGTATTGGCCCTTGTTTTTCTTCTTTTTATTCTTTGTTTTCGAAGGCTCCGATGTCTCGGCAGCGACTGGAACGACAACAGAGGACGCTTTCTTGCTACTTGAACCGGCTTTGGCTTGATTCCAGGTGGCTCCTTTCGATGTCCCAGCAGCCTTGGGAAGCAGCATAGCCTTTGACGGTGGTCCCAGACTAGGAAAATCGTCCCTTTCAAGCGACTCTTTAGGCTTTGGGGCATTCTGCATAGGTTTGCTGGTTTCCTTCCGGACGGCTCCAGATCCCCAACCTGATGTCGGCATCTGCCGAGAGTTTCCTTGCCCTAGCGAGGGAAAGTCGGCGTCCAGCTTGAGGCCCGCGCTAGGTTGAACGCGTATGTTCTGACTGCTGCTGACTTTAGTTACGCGCGGCTGTGGAGGCGGTGCAGCAGCCGCAACAGCTGAGCCCTGCGGGTACTTCTGCGTCACCTGAATGGAGACGTTGGAGCTTGTGGCACCCCTGGGTCCATTTTGCGAGGGACCAGGATCTTCTTGGCTGCTCAACCTTACGTAAAGCGAGCGACGAGAGGCTTCCGGCTCAGCAACACTGGATAAAGAAGGAAATTCGTCCTCCGCCATGGAATGGGGCCTGCCGTTCCAGCGGTTACTGCGGATGGTGAACCGGTTGGTCTTGGCCACTTTGTTGGCCAGGGTATCATTCGAGGCCCCAGCAGCCCCTCCAGCCGTTTCGGTAGCTCCAAGCGTAGGGAAATGCTCCGGGTCGGCCAGGTTTGATGCGGCAGCAGGCATAAATTGTGGTCCTATTCCTCCAGTATCGTTGCTAGCGTCCTAATTATATTAAAGCGTCGTATGAAGGTACAGTTTGTATGTTTCATTCCAACCAATTGGTACCATCTCTTTGCTAATAACGGTACATATCTAAAACTCTTTACTTGTGCAGTTATTCTAACCAAAAACATGTCGGTGTTACTATAATCTAGAGCTTAGCAGTCACCTCGTCTATTTCCTCTTCTCTGTCATTGGTCCTAGGTTTCCTGCCTCGTCCTCTTGGTTCGGCTCCTCTCGGACGGGGCGCCAGGGTAAACTCCAGTTCTAGGGTCCTGGCCTGCTTGGCGGCAGCCTTCCCCAGATTGTGGCTGTGAGCTTGGGCCTTGTGAGCTTTCAGGTCAATGTCCGTTCGGAAGACGCGGGTGAACTTCTCTTCTCGACATTCTCCCTCCTCGCAAAGAAAGTGGCCTTCGCGAAAGTGATCCCTCAGGTCGTCGTAATTCCTTTTAGAGTGATCTAGTTTTCGTAATTAATTTCAATGAGTAGATTAAAATTAATCTTACGCATAATATTGGTTCAGTCCATCGGCATCGCAATAATGACAGAAAAAGTGATCCCTCCTGAGGTGCCGATAGAGTTCGTCATTGTCAAGGTATCTCTGATCGCAGAATTTGCACAGCGGGTGTCCACGATGGGACTTGTCGTCTACGTCTCCCTTCCTTCGGTGGAGGGCTAAATCAGCTCGTTTGTAATATCTTCGCTCACGAGTAAATATCTAAACACGGAACGAATTGTACTGGTGTTAATTTACCAAGAATGTGCAAAAATGATCAACCAACCTTCAAATGCTCCACACACAAGTCGCAGAAAAACATCTCATGTTCACGTCTCATGTGGTCCTTGAGCACATTGAATGAAGGAAACGCTAAATCGCACTCCCGACAGACATGTGCCAGTAGCGTTTTGTAGGCATCATGAGCAGAACCGTTCTCGAAGCAAATCTGGGGCGACCGTTCCATCTGGTAGTGCTTCTGCGCCAGGGCCTGGTAAGGTCGTATGGCGGTGACGAATATGACCTGGAATAGCCATGTTCATGAGACAATATTCATGTATGAGTAAATATCAGAATTTTACCTTTGGTAGTTCTTGGCGACATATTGGACATTCCAACTGCTTGCAGAGGACACGCATCCTCGTGCTGCACTCATAACAGACGGCATGATCGCATTGGCCAATCGAGAAGATGTCGACTGTCTTGAAACAAACAACGCACGTATTATCGACGGAGTTGCTGGAATTCCTTCGACGAGGATGTTTATCCATAGCCGCCATTTGATTGTGGTACTTGTTGACGTAATCGGATATAAGTAACTCGGCAAACCTGCGGCTCGGCTCCTCAAATGCTATTTGGTTATTCCTATCCACCGTGTCTTCTGCTAGACAGGATTCTCAACGCCATCTGTCGGTGAGTTGATGAATTAAGATGTACTATGAATAAAAACTATACAATTTTAGTTTTCGTGAATTTAGTCTTATTTTTAGTGTTTAGATTGTAAAATTCGCTTCACTAATAAATTACCATATAATTCATTGGATTAAGTTTCATTTTTTATATTTCATTTCAGCTTCCCATAAGGTGTATTCGTCGACCGTTTTAATTTTAAGAATGAAATTGATGGGACAGCTTTTTAATTGCACGCCGCAATTTCAAATAACGATTGCTGCGGTTCCCCTGGGCTTCGTGTAATACAATATTAACTGAATTAAAAGAAGCAGAAGAATATCTAGAAACGAAAGGTATGCTTCATGTCTCACCCGGATACACTTGGCGAATTTTTAACTTCTTCGCAGAATGTTCCCTTTACTACTGAAGGTCTTTTTTCTTACAAAAAGACAGTCATAAGCAGTTTATGCTACTCACTTGAACTGCTCGAAGATGGCCGCATCTTTACTAGCCTTTGAAATCGCTTGCGTTTTATTTTCTCAAATTTGCAGTTTCCGGTTTGTATGTTTCTCGCAGTGGCTAGAAAGGTCACTAATGCATCTAAATATGGAGTGAAACAGAGAAAGGGGAGTTTTCTTAAAAGCAAGATCTGCGAGAGTACAAGAAGATTGTAATTTTGAAATCAATCAAATTTAGGTAAGCTGCCTGTTTTGGGTGAATTTTCGATCTGCTTTTAGAGAGGAAAAACGGGCAAAGTCATTGTTCGTCAAGTAAAACGTTGCGTTGTTCAATGTCAGTTCCTTTTCTTGTATAGCAGCACGATGACGTAGTCGAATAAACAACAAAAAAGAGATGAAGAAAAAAGTTGTGTCCTTCCTTGCGGGCACGTGAAGCGGGTTACTTGCGTCCCAAAGCTGCACCGCGCCAGTCTCTCTCTCCCACCAAACCACCGCTGACGTGAAAACTGTTTAAAATGGCGCATCATTTCTAATAAAACAATCATCTTGTTTGAAAACTAGTGTTTAAATGCGCTTTCGGCAGTGAGAAAAGTTAGATCTCAATCGAGTTCTGTTAAGTGTTGCGTTTGGAAACCCAGTCCATTTGAATAATATCTGGCCGGAAGCTATTGGAAAATCCCAACAACTGTGTCGGAGGAGGTAACGCGTAGTCCCGCTATTCTTTTCTTTTTCTTTATTACAAATTTTTAGAACATTTTCGCGTTTTCCAATACGATTTAAAATTAGTTAGCATATAATTCAAAAAATTTATGTTGTTTTCTTATTTTCCGGATCGCTTTTCCATTAAAATCTGTATTTCATTAAGTTGTTGTATTTCAGTATTGGATATTTTTGTTATTCGTGAGTAGATCGCCAGCATTTTACACCCCGCACGCCAAAACGGAAATGAGTGTCCCCGCAGAGGATCCAGATTTGAATTACGTAACAGCAGATGCAGTTCCAGTGCAGGATTCTCCCGCCAACCCTTCCTGGGAAACGGGGTCCGCCACGGAGAGCGAACTCGACGATAGCGATATCGACGACGAGGATATCCACCTTAAGTTGGACACTATCGATAAAGCCAAGATAGCCCCGGCGACTCTGTCGCAGACTGGCGATATTCGCTTGGAGAATACGTCCATGAACGTCAGTAACTCGAAACTGCATGTGGGCAACGTCATCAAGTGCGTCTCAGACGTTCAAGTCGGAAAAGCCACTTCCGTCGTCATTGATAACAGAAGAATCGAGTATAACTTTTGCCAGCAGCACGACAAGGTTTTTTCTTTCTCACCAAATTTCCGCTCTCTATATCTTAAAACCTGTTTCCTTCCTCTATACATTTTATTTAAAAAAAACTATCCAGATGTGTTTAATTCCTTCTAATTTTAATTACTGGCGCTACGAATTGTAACCAGTGCTTAGCTAATAGTTATTTTTTCCGATTTAAAATTTACTGTAATAAATGGAAAGTAACGTGCGTCATCTTGTTGCAGTCCGCCTTACCCCACCACCTTGAAGCCGTGAGTGTTTTTCGTTTGAATAGACCCTGTGTACAAAAAATAACAATAGCCAATTAAGAAAAGTCGCGCGGTAAAGAAAATACGAGTAATTTTTTTTATTTCTGGCTTTTTAACAATTCGCGTTTCTCTTGTTTCTTTTTTGACCCTCTGCGCGGTTTTTTTACAGAAATATTTTAAGATCCGGTACATTAAGCTTTCCCAATTACAACATTTCAACCGGAAGTTTTAACATTCGTCTAACTGCTAACTGCAATTAATTTTTTACGAATGAATAATTAACTTTCTTGTCGCGTTCCTTGTTAGCCAAGTGGACCGCGTGCGGAGGACCAGAGTTTGCTGAGGATCGTCCAGGAATTCCTGCGCAACCGTTACACATCGAGACTGTCCAACATCAATCCTCTGCCCTGGTGTGCGGATTTCAGCCTCAACCTAGAGGATTGCTATACTACGCTCCAGCTGGTCGGCAGCGATAGACAGGCTGGAAAAGCGGTTCATCAGTCAGTGTCTCTGGAACAAGTCCTTGACGAACCCAATGCAAGTGCCTCAAAGAATTAAACTACATTAAATTAAAAGTATAACACGGATATATTTACACTTTATACGTATGACCTCGCCTTACCCTTACAAGGCTCATGCATTATGAAGTGTCCGCCATCTTGACGGTATGACTATCAGCTGACTTGCATTCAAATCATCTCATGTAAAAATAGGGATATCTGCACTACGTGATAAGTCTCACTACATTAAAGTCAATCTGCTATGCTTCCATGTGTCCGGTTTACCTACAAGGTTATAATACGAAAATAACGGAATTAAAGAGCCTTTCGGGGAGTCACGTGACGTGACGTCATAATGCATGAGTCGTTGTAACAAGATGTGTCGACATGTACTAAATTATAATTTGCTTTCTACAGGACAACAGCAGTACATCAAAATGTCGTGTGCTCATTGAAGGAAGTCCCGGCTACGGGAAGACTACTCTGTCGCTGCGACTCGCCTCGGACTGGGCTTCGGGGAAACCTTACCTGGCTCGTTTTTCTCTAGTCTTCTGGATTGAATTGAGAGATTTCCAGGTAAATAGCGCAAAAAAGATTTGAAAACAAAAACGTGTTATAAAATTCTTCATACAAACTAAATTTATAAATAAATGAACTTAGAATTAATGGAATTAAAGATGTGAAAGTTTATATTGATAATAGGCAACCGATTTGAAGAGTTACATCTTTCAAGAGCTCTACCCACAAGAAAGAAATGAAAGCGCTGAACTCTTATGGAACTACATCAAAGACGATCCTGAGCAGATCCTTTTCATTTTGGACGGTTTTGACGAACTGCAGCGGGAAAGACGAGGACCAATAGACGTCCTCCTTAAAGGCAATTTACTGGACAAGGTAGATATCAATTTACAAATCTACATAGTATACTGTTATGACTTTAATTAACAACCAGAGATTAGAGAACTTCAGGACATCTGTATTGTCTGACCTCTCCGAGCGAACTGAGAACTGCCCCCGTTTTCTCCCATCACCAAAC
>JAIQCU010002452.1:0-10692 GCA_022114935.1 Leptestheria dahalacensis
AGGTGAAAACGAGCTCGAAAATTGGTACTAACCTTGTAGAAACCGAAGTTGTTCTAGGTTATATGTCGCGACAACTAAATGAAACCCAGAAGAACTGGTCGGTTATCGAAAAGGAAGCTTATGCAATGATTGAATCCATTAAGTTTTATAATTGCTATTTATTCGGAAAAACCTTTTGCATTCAGTCTGACCATAGGCCCTTACAATGGTTACTTAGTATGAAAAATCCTCAAGGAAAATTAGCACGATGGGCCCTATTCTTACAAGAGTATGACGTGAGAATTGTATACAAACCAGGGGTAAAAAACCAAAATGCGGATTGTTTATCAAGAATTAAACTGAATAAAACTGATAAACTGGTACCAGTAAATGAAGCAGTAAACGAAAGTAAAAGCGCTAATGAAATATACAAGGCTAACGAGATTAATTATCCCCTAAGGGTCAGTGAACCCATGTATCAAAATGGAAACCATGAAAGCGCGAGTCCCATGAAATTAATAAGGCAAATCAATTTCGTAAATAAAGAATTTAAAATAGCTCAAAAGGAAGACGAATTTTGCAGAATGAATTTTGAAAATACAAAAGATTTTCGAATGATTAATGAACTTTTAGCAACCATCGATGGAAAAGTCATTGTACCAGAGAAAATGAAAAACAAAGTAATGAAGCGATATCATGATCATGTGTTGGGAGCACATCTTGGTATAAACAAGACACTGAATAAGCTAAGAAACAGATTTTATTGGCCAAACATGACGAATGACGTCACAGAGTACATTTCCAAGTGTTTAAAATGTAAAGAAAGAAAATCGCAAGGAAAGCGAACGGCTCCTTTACAACCGGTTCCACCCACAACCTATACATGGCAAAAGATATCCATGGATTTTGTAGGTCCACTAAATGAATCTTATAAGCATAACGTTTTCATCTTAGTTCTAATTGAACATTCCACAAAGTATGCTATAGCAGTACCTTTACCAGATCAAACAGCTAATACTGTAGCTAGAACTTTAATATACGAAGTTATTCTTAAATATGGAACTCCAACAATTATTCATTCTGATCAAGGAACTTCTTTCGTAGGTGAAGTTATAACTGAACTGACTAAAGAATTAAAGATTAAACAAACTAGATCAAGTCCATATCATCCTGAAGGAAATGGACAAGTAGAGAACTTAAATAGAACTTTAATGGATTTACTATATGCTTATGTTAAAGATGATCCACATTCTTGGGATCAATTTCTACCATACGTAGTGTATGCGTATAATACGTCTATTAATTCAAGCACTGGAGAAACACCTTTTTACTTATTGTATGGTTATGATCCAATAGATATAGACGATATAGGAGATCCGATAAGATATAGATTTGCCACTAATGAAACTTTTATATTTAAACAACAATGGTTTAAAGCTAAGGAAATAGCTTATAACAAATTAGAACAAGCTAAGTTAAAACAGAAATATTATTATGACTCCAATACTTTGACGTATAACTTTAAAATAGGAGATAAAGTTATGTTAAGAGAAATGAGGTCAATTGCCGGTAAATTCAATCCACGTTGGATTGGTCCTTTTGTAGTGACTAGAAAATTAGGTAATTTAAACTATGCTATTAAAAGGGATAACTTACTAAGTAAAAATGATTTTGTAGTGCATGTTAATAGGTTAAAACCTTACGGTACCAATAAACCTATTATTCTACCTATTACACCAAATGAAGAAATTCAATTACCGACACCTAACGTTGAGGATAAAGCTAAGGAATCTATAATACCTAGTGTACCTAATGAAGTTAAGGTACCTAATAATCCTGTAACAACTAGTGTACCGAATGACAATAAAAGTAATGAAACAGAAATAAATCAGCCAACTAGATATAATCTACGAAGAAATACTAAACCGCCTGAACGGTATAGACCAACTTAAGTGGATTTATATTCCTTTGTCTGAAAAATCTTGGTATTTCTGTAGCTAAATCGCTTACAAGCAGTATGAGAGAAAAATGTATTAACCAGATTAGTCAACATGAAAATGATTGCTGACTTTACGTCGCGGTGAACGAAAACCTTCTACAACAAAAAACCAAGTAGTTTAAATGTAGTTTGAGTAGGTTTCGTCCCTTTGAGTCAGAAATACGTTTGCAGACTTAACATCACGATGTACGAAAAACTTCCCACAACATAGTAGTTTACAAGTAGTTTGAGTAGATTTCGTTCATATAATATACTTGAAATGGTATATTACTAGTAAAATTTAGGTATATTATTTGGACAATAGTTAAAAGTATGTTTTCTGTATTCCAATATGTTTGTGCAGCAATTTTAGGCCACCATCAGTTTGGTAGGTTAGTTGGGCGTATTTCTTTCAAGGCTCTTCACACGGAAAAGCAAAACCGGCAGTTATGCCTGTAGGTTTCGCTAAACAGCCTTTAGCAAGTTGATCAGATTGAAAACTATTCTATTTATCTTGGTTCATAATATACTGACTATTTAGTTTTATCTATTTAGGTATGGAGATCCGAACCCATATCCTAATATCGCTGACTAGTGTTTTGGTTCTGTTTCGTCATGGTTTAACTCTTCGAGCAACCACATGTGACTGTACGGACGCCAAAACGATCGGTTTATTGAGTTTGGATTTGCCGCCATATTGCGACTCCAAACGCGATGAACAAATTCCAACTATGACTGCCACGTATGTTCTTAAAAGAACAGTTAATCCTAAACATGAGTTCACAGGTTACATGTGTATGATTTGGGATAAAGAAATGGTTATCCAATCATTCTTTTTTGGATCTACGGATACTATTCTTTTAACAACAACAGTTGACGTAACCGCAGATGAATGCGCAAAATTAGTAGAGACTTTAGATTGTTCCGGAAATAAAATGATTAAAGACGGTAAAACATATAGATTCGAAGCCGAACCTGAAGGTGACGCTTCTTGGATGAGAACTAAAAGATATTCAGTTCGTAATTGTCTTGTTGAAGAAATTCTTCTAAGCAGATCCTGTCCGACCTGTCCAATTTCTACACCTTTTGGACCTATTGAAATTACTACAAAAGCTAATAAGTTTTCGAGATCTTCTCTAATGTCAGTAAAACATAATAGAATTACATTTATTTGGGATGACGATACATTGGTTAATACTAAACCATGTACTATGTATAACTTATTTCGATCCAATGGCACAGTTTATTATACCCAAACTAATCATCTACCTTATCGTTTAGTAGATACTTCCCGTCAGTTAGAATACTTATTTAATGCAAACACCGGGTCAGTGTGTAACCACACTTCTCTTTATAAGGTGGAAGGGATTCCTGATACTTATTTAGAACTAATACAGACTACTAGATTTCCAACTAAACCCCCTTCTCCTCCTACCTTAAACAATTTTAAAATCCCCAGGTCTAAACGAGACATTTCAGAAGAACCCAAATTAATTGTTAAAATGCTAAATATGTTTTCTAAACGCTGTATCGCGCACGATACTACTAACCGAGTAATAATTCGTGAATGCGATAGTAATCCTGATAATTTTTATTTAACAAGTAATAGTATTGGAAGTGTAAGTACTGGTCAATGTCTAACCGCTGCTTCACAAGGGTATCCGTTAACACTTTCTAACTGTACTTTCAAATCTTCACAGCAATGGTTCTATGATGATCACAGCAAGATGATCAAACTTGCTGCATCATCACATTGCTTTAAAGGTTCTTTCATTGGTATACTTGAAAAATGTAATTTTACAGATTTAGAACAACATTGGATAGCAATTCCTATTTTGGAATATGTTTCACAAACGGATCCAAATTACAAAGCTTTTCTTAAAAGATATTTCAATAATCCTGAAGTCATGGATCAAGTAATGTTAAGTCGTATGAGAGAAGAGTCTCAAGGAACGAAAGTCAGACTTGTACAGCCAAGTACTGGACTTTGTTTGGGACAAAACGCACAACGATTAGCAACACGAGTATCTTGCTCTGAAAATACAGATCACTTATTTTTCAGACGAGGATTGCTTAGACATACTAAAACTGGTAAATGTCTAACCGCAAGTAAACGAGGTCGAATTACGTTTGACCCATGTAATACTACAAGCACGGAACAAAAATGGGAGTATAACCAAGAAACCCTTATGTTTCAAAGAAAAAATGCTCCACTGTGTATCGAAACAGATCAATGGAGTATATTTGCAACAAACTGTAACCAGAATGATGCAAACCAAAGATGGTCAGTGCTAGTTTCTAGAGATCTGTCGCCATCTTGGACATCAGAACTTTATAAAGAAAAAGTTAAAACAGAATTGAGTAAAACACACTAACTTGTGCAAGTTGAACATTTAATGCGTAGTAATTCTGAAACAACAACATCCACAACTACGTCAACTTCAACTGTACCAACTACTTCTACTACTACTACAACTACGTCTACTACCCCATTTACTACAACATCTTCAACTACAACTTCTACTTCTACTACTACTTCTACAACTAGTAAACCAACTACTACTTTCAAGGTTACCACAACTACTAAAGAATCAACATATATTCCAACCACGGTCAAATCAATCCCAATTCCACTTCCAATCCAAGAACCTTTACAACGATCCCCTGAATTAGAAAATTTCTTTATTTTTAATAAATTCTTACAAAATCTAACTAAAATAGTACCACCTAATAACACTTATACCCAAATGGTCAACGAGAAAACAAAAAATAATAATGATGCAAACTTGACAGTAGTAAAACGAACTACAACGGAAACAGAAAGTTCAGAGATAAATTCCAAAATAGTTGATTATACTAAGTTATTGGTCGAACATCACCAATATCTTAGCGGAATCACTTTTGACCGCCACACTGTATTACAAAATGAGTTACGACAATTAGCATGCCGAGTTTTTCAAATTCAAAAGAGTAATTTACTGAATTCTGCTCAAGATAGTGGATTGTTAGCAGCAAAAACTTTAAATTTTGGTACACGCCAACGTGTAGTTTCTAAAGGCTTAGGGTTTTTCTTACAACAATGTACACCTATCGAAGAAAGGTTTACAGCAAATTTAACAAAGTGCGGGTATGAACCAATATCTGAAACTGGATATACTATTGGTCTAGACGGTCTATCTAGGTATAACTTTACTGAATGTCTACACCAAAATAATTTGGTAACATTCAATGAAAGTTTATATTCCTCTATAAATGGAGAATGGGTAAAACGAGAAACAAAATTACATATAAATTTCCTACAGTTAACTGATGAGTTCAAGGAAATACCAGATAACGAGTTTGATATATTGCAAAAGACTCATGAAGCCGAAGATACTAATAACGTTGAACAAATGAACGTTATGGGTGAAATAATCGCAAGAATGAACGAACATCCTTCAGATAGTCTTGGTCCAATCTTAACCAGTTTGTCTGAAAAAAGTCATATAGCCGATGCTTTGGAATGGCTTGACTATATCAAATATTTTATTCTTGGAACAGTAACTTTCGTAATTTTCGTCATTGCAATGCGATTAATCATTTGGATTTTACCCAAAGGAAAACAAAAAGTCAATGCAATCTTTCGACAAAAGAGAAAAATCGAAGATATTGAAATGGAACAAAATGAACCATTAAATCGCAGAGAAAATAAAAGAATGAAAGTTGATAAAACGACCCATGATCATACTACACCAACTATGATCGCTGGAAAATTCTATTGGAATGATGGATGTAGAGTAAATGCTTAAAAGATTTTCCCTGTGTAACACTCCCAGAGTGAGCTGGAATAAGCGACCCTTCCTGTTTCTCTGGACCCTCACGACCAATCCATTAATAGAATTTTATTTCTTCACAGCAAACAGTGTATCAACCCTATCTTCGTTCCTCTGGAGCCTCTGGGTCAATACACTCAACGACAATCGCCACTCTTATCAAAGCTGCCAAAGCCTCTAGAGTCGAGCGGAAAACAGATCAACAAGTACTAGTACTGCTGAAAAAGCCTCCAGACTTGTTGATCAACTACTTCAAATATTATCTTTGCTTGGTGAGTGAAAAACTATTTAAAAAAAAAAAAAATGCTACCCAAAAATATTTGCATGATCATTGATTTTGATGGCTTTAACCAACCAAACAGTAACATTCCCATTTACCGAGAATTAGGTGTAACTTTAATGCCCGGAGCGCGTCAAGGTCCTAACCGCTCCTTCCATTACACCAAGAGAAAATATCATTATACATTTCGTACCTTTTCTTTTCACTTTTATCCCGACAAACCACTTAAAGCCTTAAGCTCCCAAGCCATCAAAACAATAAAATACAGTGTCCATAAAATTCATGGTCTTCCCTATACTCCGGATAGAAATTCACATAAATGTCATCCGCAGAGTAAAGTCCATGAATTGGTGCAACATGTTTACCAGCGTGCTAAAACAGAAAATTCCTATGTAGTTGCCTATAAGGGTGGACACATAGAGAAAGATATTTTACAACAATTAAATATTCCCATGATTAATTTAGAAACTTTAGGCTGTCCAAAAGTAGATGACATAGCCTACTCCAAATATAAAATGAATTGTGGTAAACATGTTGTACTCACAAATCATTGCCCAATGTATGAAACTTTCTTATTTGCGCTTTTCTTAAAAACGTACTTAAAACAAAATTGAGACTATTTCGCTAAAATATTAAACCTGCTTTGTGTGCTTGAAATCCCTTTTGTAATTAGAGAATCATGGCAGCCAGAACTGTTAAGTTGGAGCTCAACGAAGTAGAGGCGAAGTATTTAAACTCCGCAGTACAGCTGTTCTACTTCGTGGTGCAAGATCCTGTGAATAGCAAATCTTTGCTGCAAGCCTCCAACAACGAGTGGAGAGACAAAGAAGTCGAGGTTGACCCGATGCTTAAATGGCATCTTAAATGGGCAACCCAAGACCCGTCCTTCGAAAACCATGCTAAGCTGGAAATACAACAAACGTGTTCGCGACATCTGGTGTCAAAACTGAGAGACATACAAGATGACTTCCGTGACCTTCCTGCACCAACAACAGCAGAAGACGCCATAGAACAAGATGATGACAGAACCGAATACTGGCCTAACTACATGCCAAAATACTCGCCATCATCTACATCCGGAAGCAGTCAAGAAGACGAACCTTCCAGCGATGACGACTCCGTATCGACGTTAGTGCGAGTTAAGTGGCCCTTTATTATTCGCAACTGGTCGTAGAATTTTCTGAGCTGTCCATATTTCCTGGGGCAGATCCTCGGAGATGCTCAGGTCAGATCCTCGCAGATTCTTTTTAGAGCGTAGAATTTCAATTTCGGAGGCGACAGAGGGAAGTTCAACGAGTACTGGGCGATTTTGCGGTAGCTTAGGCTTTCCAATGCGCTTGACAGAAACCAAGGGGATTGTTGCCAGGCTCAGTTGAGTGGTGATTACGTTTTGAACTTTAGCTTCCAAGTCGTGAGGGTTTTCTGAACTGGATTCGGGCAAATTGTAAAACAATAGGTATTTTTGATTTAGTTGAGTCTTCAGAAAGACAATTTCCTTTTTAAGGTTGTCAATTTCTGCATGGGCATTTACAGATTCCAACTTTAATTTATCTACATCCTTCTTTGTCTGATCGGCAAGGCACGAAAGGCTTTTAAAGTTGTCAAGGACTTGGTTAAATAGATCCGATTGTTTGGCTTGTTGGTCAATAAGCGCCTGAATGCTAGAAGTTAACCCTGCAATTTCCTTCCTTAGTGCCAATTCAAATTCCGTTCTTAGCGCCTGAGCAAGGGAGGACAAATCGACCGATGACTGAAGCTGATTTGCAAGCACAATTTCCGAATTGTTAGGTTGATGAAATGTAGGGGCAGCAGAGGCTATTTGTTGCGATTGTGATCTTGTAACCCGTTTTTCATTCTGGTCGCCCTGGTCCTGGGGTCCTGGGTTCAGCTCGATCCCTCCAATGACGAGAAGTGTTGTTATGATGCTCTTAAGCATGGCTGACAGTAATACCGTAAATCCACGAAGAAATAAAGCTTTCACAGATCCATGGTACCGTTTTCCACTGAATTTCTGGGAACCGATGGTGAAAGTTCCGCATCTTACACGGTACGTAGCCAGATCTACACCCATTTTCGACAGACTTTTCTCCTAAGGACAATAGTTTTTTACCGGCATACTTCGACAAGTTGCTAAACAAGCTCATAGTAGACGGTTCTTCTTCGTTATCGAAGGATACGGGATGCATGCAGGTAGATTCTGTGGTGCGCTGTGGTAAAAACACCTCCGCCTGCCACGACGGCTACAACACGACCTAATTTAAGAGTATTAGTATTAGTATAACAACCTGGTGGATTGTACCGACGTTTCCTTTCCTGATTGCAAACGTGACTTCAAGGAGTATTTTACTATTCATGAAATTTAGCACCACGAATTTTAACAGCGTTGTGTTTTTGTTGTTGCACGTTGTTTCTCTCTTATGCTTATCACCAATGGCGTGCATCGAAGTCACCTATCCATAATTAATGACTGTCACCATTTCTAGAACTCTACAAAATATTTCCAATGCTACTCAAGAACCATTTTGTTCGATTAAATATTATATACCTTTCGTTGCTCGCCGGTGTGATCTCTGTTACGGATACTTTATGAATACTTTTTTATGAAGCTTTTTGAATGAGGAAGCTGCTGACACACCGCTGTAAATTTCCATCACAATAAAAAGAATGTGAATGTTCTTGAAAGTTTAAAAAAAACATTGTTTTTTTTCTCCTATTTCAACTAAAATTTCAAATTATCGGTTGACCTGATAATATATTGTGAAACACTCGGTAACTTCTAGCTCTTCTTGTGCTTGTCACTATCAGTTCATTACAGGACGTTCGTACGTTTTTGCGCCCAACATCCATTAGTGCGATTCAGTGTTTCATAGATCTTTGTCAGATTTTATCCGTGGATGCCTTGAAATGGCTACATGCATGACTAAATTCAAGGACTGTGCCGTTCAATGCTGAAGTCCATTGGCCTTTGTAAGTATGTTTAGGACTTTTGCGTTAATGTTCAACGTCTTTTTTGTCAACTCCAAAAAGGGGCATTCAGGAATTGACGCCTCATTTTCCGCTGAGATATCAAGTCCAACTGGACGTCGACCAACATGCTTTCGTCGGGGGCATTGAAAAGCATGTAAAAATTCATGTTTACCTGTTTCTTTCGAATGCGGACGCGAATATGCCATCCTTCAGCGGCGATATTCGTGCGTAGGGACGGCGTGAACACACTCCATTCTGAAGGAGGCCAAATGGAACTTTCTATCCGATTTTCCTTCACGTAATATAGATGTTCGGGAAAACGCGGAGTAGTGGTGCTAATTACTTGACCAAATTGAGGCGGAGTGGCACCGAGAGGCGAATCCGGTGATGGGGTGAGTGCACAGTGGAGGCTGTATCAATCAACCGCCACAAAAAAGTGAGGCTGGATGGGGATGCAGGACGCGACGAACGAAAGCTTTCTAATCAGAGAGAGGGGGAAGCGCTTCGTGCACGACCGCGTACTGCAAAATTTGCGGAGCTCGTCGAGGATGGACTCCAGCCGAGCCAGGGGAATGGAAAGTCGCATAGTGACACGATCTATCAAGACACCCAGGAGCTCGAACGATTGAGTACGACCCGACCCTTTTTTCAGGAGTCTTTCAAATCCCGCGGAAGCGCTCACGCTGCCACTTGCAGTCGCTCACAAGGTTCCATGGAGTCCGCCACCAAGACGTTATCGTCCAAGTAATGACTGATACCGGCCTTCCGCTCCGCATTACGGATCACATCCGGTAGCCGGTCGGCAAATTCGTTGAAAATAGCAGGGGGTGATCAAACGGGAGAACCGCGTCGAAGAAGAAGACATCGTTCCAGCAAAATCCCAACGGCGGCCAATCCTCCCTTCGCACTGGGATCAGACGTTAAGCGTGACCCAAGTTGAACTTCGCCATCCAGCAGGAGGAATCTCCAGAGTCGTGTATTTAGGTGCGGGGCCTGGTACTTCACAACGGCTTCAGAAGCAGAGATGCCGTCGTTAACACCGAAACTAGAGGTCGCGACAAATCCAAAATGAGGCGAAATCCCCTGTTGGCTTTTGGAATCAGTCAAGGGCGTTCACACTGAAACATGAAAACGGCGGCGACGGGAAGGGGTCTTTGGTGAACCCAAGTTCAACTTCTTGATAGCTGATGAGTGATTGTGGACCGTGTGAGCGGTAGGACCCCGATACAGTACCTCACAACCCTCTCGAAGGATTCGATGCCATTCGGAGGCCGTTGCTTCCGAGATGTGTCTCCAACATGCCAAACGACAAACGTCAAACGCTAAGGTGTATCAACAACAAATTAATCCCATCAAAGTTTTCCGTTGCACATATCGCAGTGAAAGAAACTTATATTCGTCAGTTGCGATTGTCGATTTTGTTTGCTGCCTAGGTATTCAATATTGAGTGCCTGTTCTTCTGATTTGTAACTTTCTGTCGAACACATTCGCAGGGCAGTATCTTCAAAATCACACCTTATTCGGAGGTCAGTTTGGTTGTGCCTGGTGCCACGAGCCTGGTTGACATTAAAAGGTGGAGGCAATATCAGAGCATACCCTGCAACCAGTGTTGTGTAGCGGTGAAATAAACTGTATTTGATACCGCTACCGCTATTCTTTAAAGTAGCAAATACAAA
>JAIQCU010002453.1:0-11205 GCA_022114935.1 Leptestheria dahalacensis
TTTAAAAACTCTATTACTATAGCCTTGGTTAAGCTATTTATAACAGTAGAATCATATAATTTAATCCGTAATGTGATAATATAACTGAAGACGTTAAGTATTATGATTTTATTCCTATTCGTTTTAATGGTGTCAGTAATATAAATGATAACTAGAAATTACACGTATGTTATTACGACATGTATTAATTATAAATATTATTATTGGCCTCGACATTTAATGTCATTAAATGTAAAATGATATTTAAATTATTAGGGATATCCCAGCGAAAGGACTGGCCAGCGTGTCGGCGGCGACCCGAGCTCGGAGTTCTCTCAGTTATCCCGGAGGATCGCTGGTCAACGGCAGCGCGTTAACCTCAGTCGGTACCAGAAGAAGCGCTGCGCTCGCTGGACGGACGGACTGGGCTGCCAAGTACTTGAAATAAACAATACTGGCGACGATTTTTGTCAAATAAAGAAAATCACGTTGTGGGTTTAAATATAAAAACACCTTATTGGTATTTCATCAATTTTAGATATTTCAGTACCGGGGCTGAAACCTATCTGACAAGCTTAAGACATATTAGATGATTAAACACATTTAACTTACCTTATTCAAATAAAACTTTATTATTTCTACTGATAAAAGCTAAATAGCCGCGGTACTGATAAATTTATTTAAAAAAAATTACCGAACGAGCCTATTTGACAACCTAGTGCATTAACTATCAGAATTGAAAATACAGTACTACGGTTTTCGGTATAGTTACAGTCTTGTAAAGCAAACGACTGTTAAAGTCAACCACGGGATGAATTTACCTTTTTAAATTAATATAAGTTAACAATAAATGCATAATAAGCACATAATGAAATAGTTACACGAGTTAAAGAAATAATATCCATAAAAAAACTGAAATAAATTTTTTAAAAAATCAATTAAAGATCATTAATTGCCATAGTATTTTCCCTCCTACGTGTATTACCTTTCAACCGACACGGCAATGCACATTAACAGCAACAAAAAAACAGAGAACGTAAAGAAGGAAGAGGATTTACACAATCTGAAAAGTTAGGCAAAGAAATGGAAGGTATTACGATAAAAGAGCCTCGACTTGAGCCGGTGTGCGCGGCATCAGGGATCCGGGATTGGTGTATCCATTGGCCGGGTTATGCACGGCATCGTACAATTGCCGGTAGATGGATAAGACGGCGTCTAGAGCCTTCCGCTGCACCAGCTTGCGATGGTTCCCGCTGACCAGCAGCCTCCACTGGGCTAACTGGAGAATGTCGGGCGCGGCTAACAGACCGTCAAATTTCATCTATGGCGAGGATTAAACAAATAATCAAATAAATTAGATACGTAAATAAATAAAAAGTAAAAATGAGATAAATACGCGTAAATCTGTAAACAGAAAGAATAATACTAAATAAAAGCGATTATTAATGCAGCCAGTAATTAACCAGGAATGATGCTAAGCTGTCTGCATCCATGGCCGGTACATTGGCCAGCGTTTCTCCCGTCCTCGTCTGCAGCAGCGAGCAAATGGGTCCCAATCCGAGACTGTGGATCAAGCTGCTCGCCTGCTCGCCGCACAGGACTGCCAGGTGCTCATCTATTCTTCCCTGCAATTCAAATATCCTTTTACATTTCCAAAAATTAAAACTATATTCAGATATAATAATTATCAACGAAATTTCCCCTCTTGTTAACAATACAATAGATTGCCCTGATGAATAGATAAAATAAATAGACAAACAAAGGTAATTAAGATAAAAATCAAATTAAATTTGGATTCAAGAATGATTTAACTGAAACTATAAAATAGGAAATGGAGCAAAAACCTTTAGATTTTCAATCCTCTGATCCACGAACTCGTACATGGCCACCGAGGAGTGAATCTGCTGCAGCGAGTTGAGCAGGTACGTGGCTTGGTCGACCCTGGGTAGACGAGAGGCGGATTCGTTCAGCGCTTCCAGTAGCGGATCTAGTATCCTGTCGACAACCTAGGAGAAGAACATTTAAATTAGAATTTTATTAATTTCAGTTTTGAAACTAATTACGTTAAAAGTACAAAATATAATTAGGACGTTATCATTTTATTTCTAATTAGAATTAAATATTACTGTCTGTTTAAATATTGTATTCTTTAAATATTTAAGTATATAACTGTGACTTACATCACAATAAATATTATCCTAATTAAACGATTATCAAGTTTATTGTCGTTAAAGTTTACCAAGTTATGAACACTTGTAATATTTCGGTTCAGTATAATTAAACTGCAGTTTACCTCAGTCACTTCCTTCTGCTGGGCATCGACAATCTGCCCTCCCATGAGGATATCACGCAGGAGACCCAGCATTTGTCCAATACAGGGACAAGGGCTCAGATCCTGCGCGGCAGGTTGCATTCGTTCCATAATGCGCTGGACGGATGCCTCCAACGCGGTCAAGAACGCACGGTAACATTGGGTCTGCAGGTCGGACAAGGTCTCCAGTAAGGCTCCCTCGGTCATAACCTAAACATTCATCAAACACCGAATCGTCAACAACACCTCATTACATTTAATTTAACAGGAATAATAAAATAGCAGCCACGTTACAATATGTTAACCTAATAAGCTAAACAGTTCGGAATCTAATCTAATTATTACAAATTATGTACTACGATATGAGTTTGTAATACCTGGGAAATGGTTTTGCCGTAGAATCGTAGTAGCCCAGCCAAAGTATGCAGGGTAGCAGCATTGTTTTCTGACGACAAGACCTGCTCCACCCGAACCCGAAGCGGCCGGCAGACGCCTTCAGTTATACTGGAGAGGGTGCTCGATACCAGTTCAGCTACATCTGCTTAGCAAATATGATGTAAAAGAATAACAGTAACAAACAAACATGCCTAAGATAGGAAACAAAACAACTAATGCAGTTAACAACAGAACCAACCAGATCGATCACATCCTTTGAGTAGGCCCACAACGTTTTCCTTCTCAGTGGGAACCATCTGATGAAGCCAGGCTAGCATGTCTCCGACGTACCGGGGCGGGTCGTGGGCGTGCAGTTCCATTGGTCGCGATCCGTGGGTTCCGCCTCCCGTCAGCGCGTCCAGAAATGAGCGAACTACGACGGCCCGACGTGCCGTGCAGTACTCGTCAACCACGTACCTTTAAGATGCATACTCGTGAAATTAGACTGTAATTTTTAACATGTCTCGTTTAACTATCCTAAAACACACATATACACATATTTCGGAATATATATATACATATATATGTAAAATTTCTGCAATTGTTATAAATTTTCTTATGAATTGACACTACTTGAGAAGCACGGGGCGGTCCTGGAGCCAGCTAATGGCTTGCGTCAACAGGAGATTGGCCTCCGCTGATTCCGTGTTGCGACACTGGGCTTGCGTCCAGCGGTACAGTCGCTCTAGTGCGGCTTCCTGATAGAGTGACATCTGTTCCATGATTTCCAGAGCTGTAGTCTGCGGCCCCAGCTGCAACAGGTGTCGACACTTCTGATGGATCAGCTGAACTTTCTCGAGGGCCGTAAAAAAATCGGGAGTGATGGTCGTGTCTGTGGACGGGACGCGCAGGATTGCGAGTTCGGCGGGCGAGAGCTGAAACTGTTCGAGGAAAGAATGCGAGACGTCTTTCTCCATGGCCAGTTTACAGCTAGTGAACACAAAACAGTGTTTTGTGTTAATCATTCGGTTAATAAAAGACCAAATTGAAAAGTTACTTCTTCAAATTCAACTGGGACATGTTAGTCAACAACTCTCGAGTTTTTGCTTTGGTCGTCTGAAGTCGGGCCTTTGTTTCTCTACAATTCCGGTCCATGGCGGCTATGTTTTCGTAAACATTGTTCAATGCCTGGTTTACTTCATCAAAGGCAGCAAATATTTCCTTAAAAGAAAAAAAAGTTGTCAAAATTCATCTAGATTAGAAATTTAATTACAAACATCAAAATACCTGGTTGATGGCGAGACTCCTGCGTTCAATATCTCCTCGCAGGTTCCGACGAGTCTGAATGGAATTGTCAGTAACAAAAGTGGACAGCTCCTTCAGCGCTTCAAGTGTTTCCTAAATACCGAAAATAATAGAAAATTAAGTTATAAAATCTAAATTAAGTTGAAACTCTCTCTCAATACCTTGTCGTTTTCCAACTGATTTTCAAGTACTTTGCTCAGTTTCTTTGACAAGGGATTCGGCTTTTCTTCCCGTGCTGCAGTCTCGGTCAGCATTTTTTGTCCTCTTATGTCTTAATTTTTAGCACACAATTTGAAAGATCAGATCAACAGCAAGAAGACCGCCAAACCGCCAACTTCAATCGTTAATTTACAGTGCCATGTCAGCAGACTGAACTGGTCAATCGTTGTGTTTACATCAACTGTAATGCCGCAAGATGGCGTTTACTGTACGGAAAAGAAGAGCAACTTGTGATTCATTCCATTTTCGTCCTTATACAGTTATAGATAGGTAGATGAATAGATAGATAGATTGATTGATAGACAGATTGATAAGCAGATAGACAAATTGATGTTTTGATGATGTTGCGCCATGCGCTACGTCATGTGGGGTTAATACTTTGAACGTTTGAACTTGTAGGTTTATCCGATGCTGTTTCAGTTCTCGTGTCCACGCCGGATACTCCACTTCTTATTTAGTTCGAAGATCGCTAGCTTACAACGTGTTATGCACCAATGCAACGCAAAAGCGCATTTAAGAATCATAGAGCCAGAAAGAAAGGAGTTTGCCATTACCCCTTAAGTTGACCCAGAGTATTTGGTGCCCTTTCCTTTGGCACACTGTCTGTGCAATATGTACGTTACAAGCTATGTTATTAAAAATTAGCTACAGGAACATATAAACATCATAAACAGTACATGGCGATTTGCCAAAACATACATTTCATTGTTCTGACTGTCTAATGAACTGTACATCAAGAACAATTTTATTTTGACACCAGATTGTGTAAGTTTACGAGAAATGTATTTTGCTTCTGAGTTGTTTCAACTAGTCTTGCCAAAAGATCTTACAATACTACCTCTTTTCCCACATGGCTTGGGTCATGAAATACTAGTGGCACCAAGAGAGAGAGAGAGGGAAAACTGGGGTCGAGTGGGTCAAATACTAACGTAACACGTGGAGCTATTAACTTAAGAAGCACTAGGGGGGTCTAAGAGGGTCATTCGGGGGGACAAAAAACAGATGTGGGAGCAGGCAAGGTCATGAAACTAAAGATTTCACACGATTCCACTTTAACTTAAAATTCTTGGATATATCTAAATGGTTTCTTGAGATGCCGCCTTGGACGTTTCGGAACATTCATATATTGTAATCCATTGTCGGCGATGGGCGATGGGTCCGAAACTCCGAGGCTGGTATCCTCCACGTTTATGTACCTATACAAACAGTTTTATCTCAATAAATCACACATACATTATAGTATAGTGCATTGAGAGATGTCTGCCGTTTTGGCGGCCTGCGACGACCAGCTGATCTCTGCGAAAAATCGGGACACTACACCGTTGAATTGTCTCTCACTTTTCTATACAAGTATATGAAAGGATTGCGTTATATTGGTTTAGCTACAAGCTTATATCACAGGAAAGTGAAATTAAAACTATCTAATATTAAAGTTATTAATCTTTAAAGGGTAAATTATAATTTATTAAATAACTCACCCGACAACGAGCCCACATTCACCGCAAATCAGTTTTCCTGAGGACTCCATTATGGGAGCTGCCGGATGGAAGCGACATGCATCAGGAGCAGCAGGTGCTGATGCAGCATCATAGTAGAAGTCGCTCTGTTTTAGTGGAAATATATCCAAAGTTGATTAATTTTATCACAATAATTCAAGAACGTATGAAATGTTATCAACCAAACTTACATAAATTTCAAGCATTTTGCACATACGGAGCAAAATACCTCCCCGCGGTGTTCGACGGTATCAGCCTCGGGATGATCTCGACAAATTTCTTCTAGGCTACATAGGGAAGATATTTTAATGTTTTCCCATTGAAAAACCAGTTTACTTGACAGTTGCCATTGCTGTTTCAAAGACAAGTTCAATCCGCTGGACTGGTGGGGGTGGAGGCGGTGGAATTCTCGACAGATTTGGTCCTTTGAATCTTGGAAGGCGAAAAGTTGCAAAGAACAGATCAACGTTGCCAGATTGCTTAGTTTGTAAGTATTCAAACAACTGCTCCGAAATAGATTAAAATTAATTTAAGTTAGTTGGTTTATAACTTAATAATAAACAATTTTAACTAAAAACTAATACTGAATTAGGTAAGTTATATTACATGTGCTTCAAGATATGCGTCAGTGCGTAACTTGAACTAGCGCATCCTTTAACAACAGGCATTGTCACTTTCAACTTGACAACAGTGCAGGTCGCTGCTAGGTAAACACATCGCATATGAGCGAATAGAGTAGGCCACAAACAGACGAGGGACAAAAATAGTAATAAACAGATCCCGCAGCATTAGGGTGTTCTTATCAGCAACCACTTGCCTGTAATTAACTCAAATGAGGAGTCTTGATCAACTTTGAATCTGATAAAAGAATATAAACCTTTTGTCTTTTTGTTTTTATTTCCTTTTTTGTTGTGTTGTAATTGTGGAATTTTAATTGATGTCAATGAGTTCAAACGCAGAAAGAACATATTACAGGACAAGCCTACAGTATGGCAGGAGCCCGCTTGATAACGATGGCAATATCGTCGGGCTGGAAAACATTAGCGGGAACAAGTACCCGTCTCATTTCAAAGCCGTAGGTTTGAACTCACCTCTGAAGCAGCGGGGCTTGAACGGTACGTTGCGCGGGAAACTGAGTTCGCCAGGCAGCAGTACTCCCTCGTTATGCCTGATGATTGTTAGGACGTTTTTCCTCATCCTCCTCTATTACACAACGTCCATCGGTCTGACGTTTTACCAGAAGTGGCTTTTGAAGGTGATGATACTTGCGACCAGCGTTTTTCGACATTCCTAATTCGTTATCTTTTGCAGAAATTACAATTCCCGCTGTCCATAGTCCTCTGCCACTTGATAGTGAAATATACTCTGGCGTCCATCAGCCGGCTTGTTCTGGAGGAATGGACCAAGAAAACGAGGCCCGTCGTTAACTGGAAGAACTATGCCGTCAAGCTGGCTCCGGCGGGTATCGCCTCTGCCCTCGACATCGCTCTCTCCAACTGGAGCTTTGAGTTTATCACGGTTTCTCTGTACACGATGACCAAGTCGACCGCCATTATATTCATCACGGGTTTCGCCGTCTTATTCAAGTTGGAGAAAAAGGTGTCGTCTATGGTTCCTGTTCCTATTTTTCAAACAAAAAAATTGATTTTCTGATTTGCTTTAGCATTGGAGTCTTCTCGTTATTGTCGGAATGATTTCCGGTGGTCTCGTCATGTTCACTTACGAAGGAACCCAGTTTAATCTAGCCGGATTTCTCATGGTTCTTGGAGCTTCATTTTTAAGGTTCAGTATTCTCCTTAATCGTTTCTAAGATTGTATTTTTGGTTTGTTAGCGATTACATATCGAATTCAGATTCGGGTAATTAACATATCGTCTCACAGCGGGCTGCGGTGGACCTTGTCGCAGATGCTGATGCAGCGTTCTGACATGGGGCTGTCGAACCCGCTCGACATGATGTACCACATGCAACCCTGGATGATAGTCGCGTTACTACCGTTCGCCGTGGCCTTCGAAGGCATGTTTACATTTGACCTGGTTAATAATCACGAAAATATAACGTCTGCCGCAAATTCAGGTCTCAACTTGTCTGCGACCGAAAACTTCTTCCGTTACTCCAACCTGGTTTCGATGATGGGACGCCTGGGCGAGGTCCTCTGCGGGGCCGTACTGGCCTTCTTCATGGAACTTACCGAGTTCCTTTTAGTGTCGTACACGTCCAGCTTAACTTTGGCCATTTCCGGCATCATGAAAGTATGGCTTTTTCTACACTATATAGATTACTATAAAAATTACACTAATACATATTAACAATGAAATATCTTATTATAATTATACTAGTTTTATTTATTAAATTGTATCAATATATCAGTTATTAAAACCGCTTAACTTGTAATATCGTTTTAGTTTTATTATTTAACTGAACTCTAAGAAATAGCCTAAAATATTTAGTAGCATATTTTATTTAATAATAATAACAATTATAATAATAATTAGAAATGTCTCTTTCAGTATCATTACTTGACGTCTTATTTTTTCTGCAGGAAATTGTTACCCTGACCCTGGCCATTGTCGTCACCCATGACGAGCTCAACCTGGTTAATGCCATCGGCTTAGTCGTGTGCCTCGGCGGAATCGTCTTTCATGTAGCCATGAAGGTAGTTTAATTACCTTTCAGATATCTATTAGGATTCACGTTCAAGTCTCATTGATATCAGTCTGAAACGAATGAACAAACAATAACTTGAATGAGTTTATTATAAGTTGCTTTTATATGTTTAACCCTATTTTAGAACATTAGGATATACTCGTAGTTTATATACATTTAATTACAGCTTATTTGAGTATCAATTAATAATTCTTAATTGAATTAACACTTGGTTGATATCTTGACGCGAGTATTCTCATAAAAACGTCGTCGAGTTTAACCGTACAATGTCTTTCATACTTATACCTTAAATACAATTTCACCTAAAAGAATTTTGAATTTAAATATGAATGAAACTGATTTAATGGTTTTTGAATATTATTGAGTCAACGTAGGTTTCAAGTCTCAAATCTCTTTAGCATTTAATTAATCAAAAGTATTTTCACGCAAATTTCTTTTCTTATGCTAAACCCTTTCTGCTTGTATAAATTAATATAACCTTGGATATATGCATGTACAATTAAAGTTAATAATGATTGTCACTTTTCAATTAAGGCTTCCCGTATGCGCAGTCAGTCGCCAGAGAAACCTGGCGTCTTGAAGACCGATGTCGGCGAGGAGGAGCTTCTCATGTCCGGCCTTCATTCCGATAGCGACGATAACGAGAATGTGATCTACGAGACCAGACTACGTTAAGCGTAAACGTTCCAAAAAATCAAAGAGGCAAAAATAGTGAAACCAAATTGTTTCTTTTTAGTGGCGATTTTGGTGTCACATGAATTGGTGCAAGTTATTTACTTTCTTGGGTTTTGTTGATTTAATTTGAAAAAGAAAAAATAGAGAGAGTGCGTTTACTTTTCTCATGTAATAAAAAAAAAGAACCTAACTAATAAAACTGATTAAGAAAAATCGAGTAAGAAGTCAATTTCATCGACGAGCAAAGTTGGAATCCATGGAGGCGCCAGAACGTTGGATTTTGAAAATGTTGGCCTTGACGCGGCTTTCGACGCTGCTCAGTGATGCGGCGCTGGCCAGCTGCTTCCTGTAGAACATAAACGAGATATTAGTTATGTATAAATCAATTAACATATTTAGTATACTTGGTTATTTATTAATTTTGTTATCTTCATTTGGTTTTCGTTAGACTGTTTACGAGGATGCTGAATCTGGTCATTAATCAATAGATTTTTTCAGAATTTCGTTTTACATTCACGTCATTGTAACATCAGTTTATGAACTCAGTGTTGCAGCGCTAAAACTGATACAATTAAGAGCTAAAATGTAATAAATAAATTAAAATGAATTAAGTAGTTAAATGGAAGTTCATACTTAACGAACTGGGCTTCCCTGGGTTGCTGGGAAATCGACTGTTCTTCGCTCTCCACTTCTTTCCGGTACTGATCCACCCGTTCCTTGCGCTCGACATCACGAGTTTCCGCCTGCTGCATCATTTCTCGTCTTCGTTTCTCCAACTCCTCTTCACTCAGGGCGGGCAGCTTTGGCTTTTGGTACCGGCCACCGCTGTTCGAGGTAGCCGCGGGACGCTTTGACGGATGCAACGGTGATCGAGATCGAGACTGTCTTCTGTCTCGTGCCGGACTGCGCCGGTCTCGGTCCGGACTTCTCCGTCGCGCTGGAGATCTTGTGTGTCTGGTGGGGCTCATCCTGCCGTTCGGGGATCTCCTTCTCTCACGTGCCGAGCCGCGTTCATCTCGTACCATGCGAGGCCTTCTTTCCACAGAGGACGACCGTCTTCTTTGCGGGGACTTCGGCTTTCTTTCTCGTTCGTCATCTAACGAACTATCTGTCAATGTTCGTCTTCGTTTCGGTTTCGACCTTTTCTCTTCTCGACTTCTGCGGTGGTCATCCAAGCTGTCATCTGAGGAATCGGAACTTGAACTTGTGTCCGCTTCTTTCTTCCCTTTGACTCGTTTCATCTTCTCGAGCAGTTTCATGTCGAGCAGCTGCTCGTTGTCCTTGGGAGCAGCAGGACCCTTCAGCGTCGCGAGCTTCTTCATCAGCCTGGCGTCTAGCTCGTCGCTGTTGGAATCGGAACCACTCGTGCTGCGAGATCGTTTCTTCTTCTTCTTTTTACTCTTTTTAGATTTCTTCTCCTTGTGTTTTTCCTGTTTCTGTTTCGAATCACCGTGCGAACTCAGACGCTTGCGGATCATCATCTGCTCCAACAAGGCACTTTTCTTTTGTTCTTCCTGAAGCTTGATGGCCAGCAGCGGATCCTCTTTGACCTTTCGTGCGACGTCGACCTGGGCCGAGGGAACTCCAGATTTGGACCGCGGTAAAGTTGGTGGTGGAAGTTCTACAAAAGGAATGAAACAGTCTCTAAAATAATGATCAGAATTGGCCGATATTGCAGTATTTTCTCATATTGACGCAACCGCCACAATAATAATAGTCATATAGTTTATTATCGGCCCATGGCCGCGTTTTACCGACACAGCGAATTTAGACAAAACTTTTCCTCGACAATAAAGTGCGTACGTGATGAAGCAAGTGATCCTCGTTATAAAGTAAGCGGTACGTTCTAGTCTTTCACCTGATCCCCTAGGTTAGCAGTTTTGGGACATTTGAATAAAAAAAGCAGTCGTTCAAGCTCATTATACCCGAGGCAGAAACACAGCCATTTTTGGATAAGGAATTCCCTGAGAATTCCAGGTTTTCCAGGACAGTATTCCGCTTTTCCCCTGACATTTATTTTGCTGTTTATAATTAAAGAAATGTTCGTAGACATGGAACCTAATCTAGACTAAGTTATGGCTAGGTTAAATAATGTTTACGAGATTTCGATTTCCCTGACATTTCCCTGATAGTTCCGTTTTTCCAGGATTTCAACGTGGCTGTGAACCCTCCTATAGGA
>JAIQCU010002454.1:0-2500 GCA_022114935.1 Leptestheria dahalacensis
CCTGGTAGCCAGGTGATCTTTGAAAAACAACAGTGATTTGGGGTTAATGACAATTGTGTTATCTGTTTGATTAAGGTTAATTAAACTAATAGCTAACAAATTAAGTCTCTGACTGGATCCATGTTTTATTAACTGTATTAATGGAGCATTATTTTAATTGCTGTTTTTTTAATTTCTTTACTTTTCAATCAGCATTTTTAAATTTACGTTTAATTAACGGCTAATTAAATAGCGTCAATATTTCTTAAATTAATAAAATAACAATTAAGTCTGAACCTCATTTCCAGTCAAGGTAACATTACCGTTTCACGAAACCTAATTTTACTAATTACATCAACTAGGGTTAAATTTAACGTCTGAACTGTACGCTAACCACATTATTTACCTAAATTTCTTAATATGTTATTAATGATTCGAATCTGTGCAAAGTTTCATATTAAAGTTACCCCGCCGGTAGAGGAGCATATCCCCCGCTGGATCCTCCTCCCGACAGTAACGAGGAACGTTCTCCGGGTCCTCGACCACCTCGCGAGGGTTCGTCGTAGTCGAAACGCGTCGCCTGCGGACCGCCTCCGCCGGACAGATCCTGCCACCCTCGACGACCAAGGTCCGTAACCTTCATTAAATTTAAAAATTATAATTAAATAAAACTAAACTACATAATTAAGTTAATTAAACAACTGTGTAGCAAGCAGGTTAACAAAAAATAAAACCCATTAAATACAAACCGGTGGATGAAAATTAAAATTAAAATTTAAAGAAAATGAATCATAATTGAGAATTAAATTAGAAAAGAAAACGAGAAACAGTTTAAAAAAAGAAAGAGGAACTGAAAGTTGGTAAATCACCTTCGACGCGACACTGGACACGGAACTGGCTACATCGTCCAATAGGCGTCCTTCTTTCACCTACACGAAAAAAACCAGTCGCAAACTGAAAATTACATTCACAAGGACGTGCAAGGTGAAAGAGATCACCAAAAAACAAAGACGGAAAAAAAACAGGTTGAGTTAAAAAAAAAGGAAAAGAAAAAAAGGAAGACAAGGACAATGTCGATCGTCTGGGTAACGGGGTTCGAACCTTCTCTCCGACGGTTTCCGTAACCTGTGCCACTTTGTGCGAGGCGATTTCACCAAATTTCAATGCGCTTTCGGTCGCCTTGTTGGCCAGCTTCATGGCGCCCAGGGACAACATGGACCAGCCCTGTTTCAAAACATCGAGAATCCAATAAAACCTGATTCTACTTAGATAAACGAGTTAGAATCTTCATTACCGAAGCTAACGAGTTGACGGCGGAATCTAGAACCTCGTTGGACGACGCGTTCCTCTGCGGCTGATACGCCGAGTTGCCGAAGCCCGCGTACTTCCCTCCCTGAGACGGTGGCAAATGTCTACAAACGAAAACATGAAATCATGTAAACATAAACTAATTATAATGATTATTATAACTTGTATTAATTTAATTATAAAACTAAAATACGTGTTGAAATCTGAATCTTCAGACGACATACTCGGGTTTCATCGCGTTCTCCGCCTGCTTCTTGGCGAAAAAAGCGGACTTCGGGTCCTGATAACTGTTGTAGCCGGCGTCGAAACCGGCACCCTGGTATCCCGACGACGAGTAGTCGCTGTAGGAACGGTCAAAGTTTGGCGTCGAGGCGCTGCTCGAGAGACCGCCAGAACTGCTTTCCATGCTGTTTAATAAAAGTAGTAACATGTTAGACTCGATCTGAATGGTTACTCAAGAAAATTTCGAGTTTTACCTAGTTTTGTTATATACAGACGAACTTCTAGGCATGCCGCTGCTGTAATTCTTGGCGCTGGACGTCTCCACGCTCCAGTCGCTGCCCATTGCAATGGCCGAGATTTTGTCCCTATACAGCGCGGCGGCTCGCGAGTTGTACCGCTGCGAGATCGGGGTCGACATGCTCCAGTCTGACTGAGATGACAGGAACTCCCGAGCGTTGCGGTTTCCGCCCACTTTCATCTTTTCAAGCTCCGTATCCTTTAATGAGAATGATTTCAGTAACGTCGCAAAAGCACACTGAACAGGAAGTGTCGTCTACCTTCCACTTGTCCATGGTAATCGACCTGACGAACGACAGGTGAACGCCGAGTCCTCTGTGTTTCCCCGAGCACTCGAGGCAGATCCAGATGCCGTAGGAGACGGAAGCCCATTGCGGGTTGTGGGCGCCGCATTCAAAACATTGCTAATTGAATACAAATAACAATTAAGAAAATTAAAGATGAGAGAAATAGCACCGACATAACAAGTGGTGCAAAATGAAAGTTTACATTGTTTTCATCCCTGGGACGCAGTTCTTGTAAGACTCGCCTTGTTCTAGGACTCGCCATTTTCAATCTATTTTCCTTTTGACCTAGACTAATTGATTACTACCTAACGGCTAATTATTTTCAATGCGCATAAGTATATAACGAGGTCGAGTAGAAACAAATCTCGGTTATCGCGACGGCGTTTTCGGAGAAGCGCTCACGTCTT
>JAIQCU010002454.1:7500-10678 GCA_022114935.1 Leptestheria dahalacensis
AATTAAGATAAGTTCATCATAAATATTAATAAGAATAAGAATAATTAAATGATAGTAATATGGAATTTGACATTGCAGCGATCCTGGAAGCGGATCTGAAGGTCAGCCATCCTTACGCTCTGCTGCAGCAGCTGGCCTCCACGGCCGAAGGATATGTGGGCGGTACAACCGGTGGGATATACGGGGTCTTCTTTGCTGCAGCAGCACGGGTTTTCCTGGTAATTTCATTTCAAATAAACTATAATTGTATATAATTATTATTATATTATGATTAACCTGTCTTGGAATGTAAGCCAGTTGATTCCTAATTAAAAGAAATTTCAGTGATGCAGTAATTAATTTTTAATTTAAAATTTTATGTCTTGGCCAATAAATAAAAGGAGACGAGTGTAATCAAAACCTTAATTAGAAATTAATTGATCCAACAGTAAACTTTAACTTATAAGTTGAATCTCAAATTACAATATAAAAACTGAATTAAATTAATTCATTTTGATCAATATCAGGAATACGAGCTGGGTGACTACTGGGAGGCGTGGCTCAGAGCTGGTCAGCGCGGCCTGGAAGCAGTGATGAAGTACGGAGCTGCTGCGCCTGGAGATCGCACCATGGTATTTTCACCATCTTTCATTTTTAATTTGCTTAACTAGTCATCATTTTTAATTAGTAATTTAATTAGGATTATTTGATTAATTTATTAGTTATATTATGTCCAGCTATTCCTGTAATATTTATCTGTGTAATAATTTATCATATTTAAACATAATAGTACGTATCTAATTCCAATTCATTTAAATTTAAGTGTAGAGGATTTAAATTTGTCTGTAAATATCACTAGATTGACGCACTACTACCGGCGCTGGACACGTTCCGCGATTCGTCCAAAAACTCGACGAACGAGATCCTCGACGGCCTATTAGCAGCTTCGTCCACTGCGGAAAGTGCTGCGGATGATACTGCTTCGATGCAAGCTCGGTATATCGCCTCTTATCTTAATTACATTAACCAGCTGCTAATTAACTTAACTTTCTCTTAAATTTTATTGATTTAAGTACTAACTATACGTGTATGTAATCTTTATTAGATTTTTTAATTGCGGTTAACCCTAATTAACTTAAATACTCAATTTTAAGTTATAAATTATTGTCGTGTATATATATATAGGGCTGGTCGTGCAAGTTACGTCAGCAGGGATCTCCAAACCCGACCTGATGCGGGAGCCACTGCAGTCGCCATCTGGTTACAAGGAGCGGTAGCTGCGCTGGATTCACTTCTCCGCGAACCGGAACCTGAACCCGAACCCGAACCCGAACCGGAACCCGAACCAGCTCCTCGTTCAAGAAGCAGCAGCAGTAGNCAAGAAGCAGCAGCAGTAGTAGTAGCAGCAGCAGCAGCAGTTCCAGTGATGAGGAATAAGTTTGTTCGTAAATCCCACTATGCAGATGATTTCTTCAAATTCTAATTCGAATTAATCGAAAAGTTGATCCCATAATCAATTTAAATTAACAATAATGAAGATTAAAATTAAGAGTTAATAACAAATTGCAGATTAAACCCTCAAATAAAAATAATTACTGCTCTAATCAGAAATACAAATTATAATAACTTTACAATTTAAAAATATAATAATTATAACAGGATCAACGATGTGCCGTGCTCCCAAGATTGTACGTTTATTGACTTGCCCCGCTGTTAAAATTATTTTTAAAAAAAGGAAAGAGGAAAAAACAAAATCCCAGAGGTCAGTTACGGTTCCATATTTTAACAAAAACTAAATAACAGCTACGACTAATTTTAAAAAAATCCTTTAAGAAAAAGCCACCAGAGACGCTGCTGTGTAAAAAACCGGTAAACGTTTTAAGAAAAACTGCAAATTATCAGCAAATTATCAAAATGGAAAACTAACAAAATCCAGTGAAATGTTAATTTCTACGGTATTGTCTATTCTATTTAATTTGATATTAAAAAAAGGGAATTTTAAAAACGACGCAGCAGCCATTTGGCGTAGGTGTCATCCTCGGGCAATCGTTCGTTGATGCGCATTTGCTTCAGTTCCATGATGGCCTGCAGGAGCGGGGTCGAATTGGCCGGTTGCTCCCTCAGCCAGGATTGATTGGCAGCGGCCCTTTTCAGCAGCCAATCAGAAACGTGAGTCGTCTGTTTCAGCTGCTCATTGGCTTCGTCCTTGGAGTTGGTCGGCGGATTGACGGGACGCAGCCAAGATTGTCTTTCCAGCGCCGGAGCCGTTCCGACTGGTTTGGGGAGTGCAGCAGGCGTGCAGGTGGCAGCAGCGCGCAGCCAGTCGCGTTCGTCCAGAGCGGGGAAGATTTTAGCGGCCGGCTGCGGATCCTGAACCGCGGGTTTGGGGCGCAGCCAATAGGAAGCATTCGATCCTGACAGACAATTAATTAATTTATTTATATTTTACATTCCATTAAATAACTATAAGAAACAAATAAATTAAACGGGTTAAAATTGTAAATGGGACAAATCAAAATACCGAAAGTCTCTGGTAATTGGAATTTATTATCAGCCGATTTCCTGGCATAGGGGATCCTCAGCCATTTGGCCCTCAGCGACTGGCGCTCCTTGTCCTCGCGGTTCTTTGAGGCGACTTCCTGGCACGACGTGTCGCAGACGCACTGGTCGAACGAGGCGCACGTTTCGTTAGCCTTGCACAGCTGAACACGTCAAAAACACACATTCATTTTAATTAGATAACTTACTTTAATGATTACTGCTAATATACGATATACCAAATGGTTTCTAATATAATTTATTATTTATATATTAATCACGTTTCCATTGCCTTACAAATCCAAATAATATAAATATAGCAAAATCATTTCTATTTTATAGTAGTTACGATATTATTTTCAAGTATAAATATGTAGATAATTAATTAACTAATTAACATAATTATCTTTATTTTACAAAATTTGATTTGAAAAATTAGTAATAGAAAGAAAAGTGTTGAACAAGTTTATACTTTGGCTACGGAGCTATCCTGCTGGGGTTGGGACCTGGGACTGAGCCACTTCTGCTTGTCGACAACGCACGGGCCAAAAGCCTCGGCCAGGTTCTCGATCTCCACGTTGAGGATCGGCTGCTGGCAGCACGATACCATCGAAGCCTGTAGATTTTGTAACAAACCGAGTAAAGAATTTCATCAAGTTTA
>JAIQCU010002455.1:0-10701 GCA_022114935.1 Leptestheria dahalacensis
CCCCCCCTCCCTCCCTGTTTCCCTTTCAGATGACATATAATGGGACAACTGGTTAGGAAATCAATTGCAATTGATCTCTTTTTTGTGTCCCTCTTTAGGCGTCAATCAGTCGGAAAATGACACCCAGTGACGGTCAGCTTTTCCCTTAATGCACTGGATATCTACAAATCGATTGACTTATCTGTCTATACAACCCTATATAGATAATACGCTAATCCTTGTCGTATTAAACCTAGAACCGTCTATATACCTTCGTTAAAGTTATACATACATCCTATATCTATGCGTATCTACAACTATACATATACATAACCTATATATCTCTACTATAGTCATACCTAACCTATAGCCGTCTATAAAACTTCGTTAGTGACATAAATCCTATATCTAGCTGACTACCCACCGATCTATCTATCTATCTATCTATCTAATGCCTACGATGTGCATCAGTCCTACCGCGTCCATGTACTTTCATTAAAGCGATATACCTATCTATCTATCTATCTAATGCCTACGATATGCATCAGGCCTACCGCGTCCATGTACAGTACTTTCATTAAAGCGATATACATCCTATACCTGAGACATATCTATATCTATCTATCTATCTATCTATCTAAGTATCTATCATATACCCATAATCAGGGTTGTTCGACACCAAAATTATCCGATATCGATATCATCAAAACGATATTATCGATACGAGAATGATTTATCGACAATATCGACATTTCGCATACTTGTTACAAGTTATAACTACATATGTATGCACTATGTTTTTCAATGTCGTTCTCTTACTACAGGTATGTGCAGAGTAAAATATAGGTATAGATTTACCAACGTTCATGACAGTATCATGAGAAAATATCATTTTACGGTAGTACTGGTTGAGACATATACAAGAAGGGTATAAGATGCACTTCAAACATGTAGAAGGTTGGCGTGCGAATTCATTCCCCAGGATCATGATTTAGCGATCTTTCGTGAATCAAGGACACCTGAACGTGGTAAATATAAAGGTTTAATTTGCCTATACTGTCGAACCCATAACGCGCAGTGGGTTATTTAACGAGTTGCGACTACACGCAGTCAAGTTCTTTTTTGCTAGCTCAAAAAGTACAGTATTATAGTTCATTACTATTATAATTTTTCATTTGCATTTTCGCGATTCTTGAACAACCAAAACGCTTAACCGAGGACGCTTGCTGGAGAAAAGTTGACCGTTTACAGGAGCCAAGGTTTCAAACATATAACAGCCAAAAAAATACTGGACGTACAACTGGTAGTACTGTTTACACGAGTAAAGTTTCATTGAAATCGGGTTGTTAGTTTTGCCAAAATAAAATCCTAAAGCTTAAAAGATCCATACTCCGATCCATGAACTTGATACCGATACTAACGATACGATATGCCGACATCGTTGTCCTTACCGATACAGTAATCGATGCGATATATCGAAGCCAACAAGCAGCGATATATCGAACAACCCTGATACGCGATATCCTTTCGTTAAAGTCATACTATGATAAACACGCTAATCCTTAAAATACTGAACCCATGACCGTCTACATACTTCCGATAGTGAGACGAACAGCAGGGATATGAAAATCTCATCACTGAAATGACTGTATCCCTGTTCCATTATCACAAACCGGGCCATATTAGTGTTTTTATTCTGCGTTAGAACGAAGCGGAGATTTATCGATACACGAGCAATTCCTTTTCGCATATAAGACGCAGAGAATAAAAGACCGGCTCGTTTTGAGGGTTTCAGGGTTTGGGGGGAGGGCGGGCCACGGGAAAAAAGTTACACGGTTTCAGCATTAGCTCTGATTAAATTGGTCCCGCGAGAGAGGAACGGCTCCACTTGGTGCCAACTTTGTAACACAAAGGAATGGCCACTCAATCATTTTTGCACGCGCGTCTCTCGCTATCCTTGTTTTTATATATATCTCAAATCTCGAATAAATTAACACACATGTGAATTTTCCTGCGAATCAATCGTGAATACGTCAGTCTTTCGACTTGCTAATAGAAAATAATGTATGCATATTTTAAAATATATAAACATATCCAGTTACATAACACATTAAGTACGACGACACGATAACGGAATTACGTCAAAATTGATAAACAATCGATATAATTTGGCTTTTCACTTGCAACAAGCAGTTGGGAGGTATTGCTCTAGGAGAGGGGGGAAAAAAACAAGGGGATAAGCGCTTCCCTGCTGACATCCCATTTAGCCTGTCATTTGCAACGTCTATTGTGTCTTTTACTGTTCCTATTGCAACCAATTTGGCTAGCCGCTAATTCTTTCCCGTTCTCCCGCCGCTCGACATATTCTCCAAATCTCTAATCCCATTATTTATTTATTTATATTTTTTTATTATACAACATAGACTCGGGTATTATTCGTCTATCATAACAAAGCTGGCGCCCAAAAAGTTAATTAATGTATAGTTTAATAACAATCAAGTTTAATGAGCTGCGTTCTTCCACGCAGTATCTTTCAGGTAGGCAACTCCGGGTGACGAGATTAACCGGTGAACCAGACTGCGCAAACCGAGTCGAGAGGCGAGTCTGTACTGGAATTCCAGGTCGGAATGGGTAGACACGATTCTCTCCAGGCGTTCCAGGACGTCCGGGCGAACGCCGCGCGTAAAGTCGACTTGGTAGCAGGCGACGATCTCGTCAACCAGCGGCTCGGTGATCTGCAGGTGACTGCAGAAATCCTCGAAATACCTCTCGTCATTGTTGACGACGTAATGGCGGAAGAGGGCTCGACCCCAGTTGACCGAACAGCTGGAGGCACGTGCCAGCAGCGCCGCTTCCCGGTACCTTTACAAAGAGCAGGGGGTGGGGGTGGGGGTGGGGGTGGTGGTGGGGGTTGGAGGAAATGACACAAACATCAGCTTTTTTTTAATTGACANATATGCTAACAAAATGATCAATACAAGTTTAATAATCAAATAACAGTAACTGAACAATAGATTTCACTCGTCACCCCAACGTGAAATAACAAATTTCAGTAGGTCTAAGACGTCTTAATGGGATATGCTAGCAAAATAATCAATACCGAATTTAATTTAATCATCAAATTGACAATAACTGAACAATAGATATCACTCGGTACCCCAACGTGAAATAGCTGATTTCAGTAGGTCTAAGACGTCTTAATGCGATATGCTAACAAAACGATCAATACCGAATTTAATTTAATACTCACACTGACACTAACTGAACAGTAGATTTAAATTACTATCCCAAAGTAGAATAAAAACTTTCAGTAGGTCTAAGACGTCTTAATGCGATATGCTTACAAAATACTTATAACCAAAATTTTATTTCCAAATAAAATTACCTGGTTTTCAGACTATTTAATTACAATTTGAAATCAAAATTAAAATTTAAATACTGTGATAAATCAAACGTCAAAAAAAAGATTCAGCTAAAAATTAAATCGAAAGTTACAAAGGAAGACTAACAAAAGTTAAGAAAGAAAGCCGCAAATTACATAGAAATAAAATATGCAACGACTGGTTTTTTAATCTAACGTGATTAATGTTATCACATACTGAATGGTGTGATTTAATAATTAACGTGAAAGATAAAAATATAAATACAAGTACGTCAAAGTCGAAAAATTTACAAACAACTTATACAACTATACAAAGATACTGAAATCGTGCTTAAAGTGATTTTTTCTTTTATAATTTGAAGGGGAGAAACATAATTACGAGAAAACTTCGCCGATGACCAGATTGACTTCTGCCGGCGTCAGCCCCAGGACGCATATGGGACCGGTCGACGTGCTCGACTGCTGCGGCTGGCTGTTGATTAAGTGGATCTGAAGGGCGACCAGCTCGGCCTGGACTGCACAGTTCTCGGCGTGTCGCAGCTTCCCTGCCTTTCAATTCATTTGACTATTATTTTCCACAAATTAAAACAGGATCGACATAAATTCAACTCGTTCAAGTCAACATGAACATCATTCATTATTTGAACAATTATGGATAACCAACTTACATTTACAAATCTATAAAAACGGTAAATGTTGGATCAAATGAGAATAACGATTTGATAGATAAGATGCGATCTGATCGGACGGGCAAAAATGAGAAGCAATTGCTGGGTTATTGATTGGCCGGTTTTGACCCGAGCCGAGTAAATAAAGTACCAATCAGCTGAGTGCTGTGGGATAACCTGATAAAGCCGTGGGATTCTCCAAAAGCCCGGTCACGTTTTCACAAATGATGCTCGTTATATAGCTCCGTGCTAACAATCAAGTTCGCCATATATATATTACATGTTATGATACCCTTTTAATTTAATGTAATCAAAAGTAATTAACCAATGACGGACTACCGATTTCCATGAATCTAATACGACAAATTCAAAGCGATATTTGTTGTAATGGCGGCGAGTAAACAACATAAACTAATCCTAAGCTGAAGTTGTCAATTACTACTTCACAACGACTAAGCTGAATACTACTAACTGACTAACTTACTACGTGATATATAATCAAGTCATTACTCAACTAGTTCATTATCTTGAATGAAGATAGCGGTTTCAATTCACCTGTATGTAATACTCGGCAGCGTGGGCCAGGTTCTGCATAGCCAAAGTGAGTCCCCGTTTCGATTCCGGCGCGTTCTTGAACGTGGGTACCGCTGCTGGAACCTCGGCCAGATTCTTCAGCGACGGCGTCGTCGGTCTTAGCGTTTCCGTCATCTCCGTCGTGGCCGCTGGATTCAAATTCAACGATTTCTTGGACTTTGGCGTTTTCCGTTGCATCTGGACGACGGAATCGAGGAAAATGCGGGCCTCCTCCTCCCACATGGCTGCCACTTCGCTGTACATGTGGAAGTGGAGCGCCACCATCCGGAATAGCTCGCGATTCTCGCTGCTGTTCTGCCGGACAAAGTCGAGCAGCGCCACGCGCAGCAGCGGCAGGCGATCCATCCCCTTCCGCAGCAGGAACTCGAACTGGTCGTTATCCTTCAGCAGGGTGAAGACGTAACTCATCTCGGAATAGCGCTGGATTCCGGTAAGAATCCGGACAATAAGTGGCCACTCCTTCCGCTGGGCTAAAGTATCGATTAAGGATTTCGATCGATTCAGAACCAGGCCGATATTCTCCACATCGCAGGCCGAGGTGAAGCAGCAGTGGGCGAATATGAGCAGTTCGACGGCCACTCCGAAATCCCGCTGCGACAAGGCCAGTTCCATCAGACGGAGTCCCAGGGCTGAAGAATCGATACACAGAGTTAATAATCGATTAAATTGTCCGTGCATGAGGGATAACAGCATCAGATTGTCCTGGTCGCTCGTTTCGCTGTTTGAATTTCGCGCCGCTTCGACTAGTTCGTCACAGAGCAAGTTCAAAACCTCCGTCTGGGAGATCCCCGAAGCGGAAATCCAAGTCTTGGCCAAAGTGAAATTGCTTCCGAGGGTTAAAACACCGCCCAAGGGGTTGTTGGCCCGCAGCAGCATCTTAAGTATCGACACTGGAAGCGGATGCTGGACCAAGTATTCGTATTTCAGATCCAGCAGCGCGGCCACGTTGACATATGTGGAAATCCTCTGATGTAATTGAATCCCGTGGCTTAATCTATCGCCTATATAATCGATTAACATTCTAGTGTCTTTAATCGAGACTGAAACTTCCGTCAGGTTCTTCAGTTTGTCCAGTGACTGCGACAGACTCGCAGGGTCTTCCGCAGCTTCCATGGAGAGCAGAAGTAATTCCAACGACCGGCTTGGAACCTGGAACATGGCCGACAACTTCAAGGCGATTATCAAGTTTTCAGAATCGATATTTTGATCAATCAGCGCTTTAACTCGATTCTGGAATTTCTCGTCGATGGTCGGGAATTCCGCGACGTAATTGGAGACTCCTGCCGATTCCAGCGCTGCCGATTTGGTCAACGCGTACGGCGATCCGTCGCCGGTAAACTCCAAATCGATACTTAACTCGTTATCGATATCAAAATCCAAACTATCGATTACTTTCAGATTCTGCAATTCGATTTCGGCCGATACTCGATAGAACCACGTGAGGGTCTCCAGTTCGCTGAGTTCCGCATGCGAGGGCGTGGCATGCTTCTTCCACCAGTAGGCGTACCGCATGACGAAATACTTCTCCAGAACCGAGTCGACTTTGGTCATGTGATCCTGGAAGAATCCGGAGGCGAGTTCGGAATCGATCTGGCGGGACAGGAGCAGCGAATGGCACCGTTTGAAAAAAGCCGCATTCCCAGCGGAACGGTCACGTGATGCGTCGTTGAACTCTTCCGCCAACTGGGTGACGAGGACCGAATCCGCCGGAAGGTTCGCTAGGTGGGCGAACTTCAAGGCTCTTTCAAAATGGCGCCCGTCCAGCAGGATCCTGACTATGCGCTGGCACTCGACGGCGTAGGCGAAGTCGCTGTGGTCGCCCAGCAGCTGGTCGATCCGCAATTCAACATCCGCTTCCAGTGCGCTCCGGTAAAGAGCGTTCAAGTTCCCGTAATCCGGAATCAACGGCATATCCATGACCTCGCCCAATGGCAATCGAGAGAGGAGATCGAGAAGGGCCAACCTTCGACCAGGATCGACTATCGAATGAGACAGCGTCCCGTTGATGATGTCGATGACCAAGCGACCGGTCGTCGACACCTCGCTGAGAAATCCTGGATACGACGGGAGGGAATCCCATTTGGCAGGATCGAGTAGCGAGTCTAACGCCTCTGAAGGCTGCCCCCTGCGGCAATGGTCCAGCCATGTGGTGACGTCGCACAGCGGGTGACCTGGAACGAAAATTTGGAAAGAATCCTTCAGGATTTTGAAATTCCCGCCAGAGAGAGCCGTTTGAATGAGTTCTCTAGGAACTAGTTTTCCCGCACTGACCGGTAAATTCAAAGCCAGGAACGTTAGCAGACAGGAATCCATCGCCCGGGGGCTCAAAATGGCGGCGATTACAGGAAGGATCGCGTTTTGAAACTGACGTGCCTTCTCCAGGAGAATTTCGGGCGAATAATACGGATTCTGCGTGGCGCTCCACAACATCAGAAAGAAATTTCCGGTGACTTCCTCGCGCCCTAAGGGAACCTCTGTAGGAATCCCCTGAAGAAATTTCAAGGCCGATTCCATATTCAACTGGAGGATCCGTTCTAGGTGATTTCCGATTGGTCGGATTCCGAACTTTCCGGCCGCGCACGAGCCAATCCTCGACGAGTATTTGAACCACTGGCAGAACAGTAGGAAATTCATCCAATCGTTGTTCTCGGCGCATTTCTCCAGGTACCCCAGCGGTTCTTCCAGCCCGTAGATCCTGGAGAAATCGACGGCGACTTGCCACTGTTCCATTACAGCAGCACCCTGGACAAGAACCTCTTCCAGCTGCTTCTTCACCCGCTTAGCCAAGTTGATGTCGCTGAGTAAACAAGCCAATTCCGCCGGAGTGGTTTGCGATGGCGCGATGACATCCAAGCACCTGAGGGTGGTCCTCAGCGGTCTGGAATCCTGTTTGAGGAACTCGATGAAAGCGACGCAGGAATTGGTGACTTTCTCGTCAAACGGAGCCTCCAGAGCGATGCAACTGGCGACGTAAGCCAGCGACTTCTCCTTTTCCTTATTCTTCGGGTAGTAGATCGCATTGTAATAGGCTCCTAGAGGTCGTCCTTCCCTCAGATAGAAGGAGAAATTCAATTTTTCAACCTGTCCGTACTTTTGCGAGAGCTGCTTATTGGAGAAGTGCGGGAAGTTCGCATGGTCCAGCGGCTTCAGGCGAACTGGAATCTCTCCGTCAAGTAGTTCCAGCAGCGTCGGATGAATCAGTCCCTCCCGGGTTAAAGGCCCGAGAACCGGAATATTCCGGATGGATCGTTCAAAAATGTCTTCGGTTATCTCCGCATTCCTGTTCAGGTAGTGAAAGAGCGTCACCCACGGCCTGGAACTCAAGTACTGGACGCGATCCTGATGTTTCTCGCATAGGTATCGGTCATTCAATTCGATTAGAAACTGAAATTTCTCGACATTTCGCTGATCTTTGATGAAATCCTTCCACTCCTGCAAGATCCGCATCCACAGGGACTGCCGCCCGAAATCTTTGGTCAGTTGTCTCAGCTCCGTGTACGATTCAAACAGCCGCGGTTTGAAAAACCGATCGCAGTAGTCAATAACCATCTCATCCAACAAATCCCTGGTGATGTTGGCGCTCGGCAAAGTGAAGACTTCACCCAGATGGGTCAGTTTTCCTATTTTCTGCAGCCGTCGAAGAAACGGGATCAAATCGCGACGTTCGGTCCGGCAGAAGATCCCTCGTTCGGCTAAAAGGTCCAAAACTGTTTCGCATTTGTACTGGCCGGCCATTTCGACCATCCGCTCGTTGATGGGCCAGCTGTACGGGAGACTCAGCGCCGTGGTGTAGTCATCGCGGGATTGACTGCGCACCCAGAACAGGAGATCCTCGGTAATTTGATTGCGAAGTAGGACGTGCCAGCAATCCTCGGCGTTTACTTTGGTTACCAGCTTTTCGCCTAAAAACCAAATACGTTTCTCGAATAAGCATCAATTAAATTTTTTAATACGCAAGTTTATATCAATTAAATGATTAAAACGGGAAATTGATATTCCAAGGAATGGTCAACTTTATTGGTTTGTCTTAAAATTTAATTGAATTTAATTACAATAATGACATGTACTAATTAATTCATTAAATGCGGACAAATGGACAGATGCTGAATATTTATTAACGATTAATGACAACAATAGAATTAATAGAATAAAATGGTTAAACTTCAATTAACGTGAGATACCATCTACTTGTATTGACCTGTCATCTGTACACTTGAATGGACACCCTGTGTTTACTTTAGTTCTCGGCACAAGCGTCAGAGAGATGCTAATCTTACACTCTTCGTTTGATTGTTCAGTTGCAACACTATTGACTGTTCACCAATTCCCGAATGTTTTCTTATTTCAGGGCGTGCCCATTGGTGAAGCAGCCAATGACTATTTACGATAGCAAAAAATATTTCCCAATTAGTGATTAATTACCCAATTCTTTTGATTTCTAAATAAATTTATTTGATTGCGATAGTAATTTTTGTAATTTTTAATCTAACTATTTATTATTAATAGGTCTCAACATGATAGAAAAAATTAATGAAACATATTACGGGCGTCAAAGAAATATAAATTACCAACTAATCCAAATATAATAAAATTTGACTAATATTTAAATAATTACAAAATTAATGTAAAAATTCCTATTTTAAATTGAGCTGATCCTAGTAGCTGGTTACTTCAAATTCTAATTCTAATAGTATATATCACTAATTAATTAATTTGCTTATAATTTACAGAATTTAAAATGAAGGCGATTATTACGCAAACCGTATGGTATGTAAAGTAACCTGATTATTGTAATATATACCATTAAATTAAGATTGTTAAAATATATTCAATAACTTGATTCAGGTGCCATTTACTAATTTCAATAATTAAGCTAATTAATCAGGAATGACGAATAAAGGCTTTGTTTTATACTTTGCGTCACCAGGAAGAGCTCAGCGAAGATCAAATTCTTCTCGTCCTGCGCGAGCTCCAGTGCGGAGGACACCTTGATCTCTTGCGTCACTTCTCTCCCGGCTTCCGGATGGTCCAGAACAACGCCATCCACAGCCGCCACGAATGAACACGCCTCGTCCAGTTGCTCGGTCCAGAGTCCTTGCATCCGCATTGCTTCCGCCATTTTCCCCCGGATGCCAGGATCGCTTTCTTTGCCAATCAAATCGCGCCACGTGCTGGTGACGTCGCAGCCCTAGTTTAATTACCATATTACTCATTTGATATTTAATAATACTTAATATTTTCATAACGTAACAGGTATTTACTGGATTTCCATATATATAAATTCTACTTCAAATGCTTTGTTTTAAAATAAATCACATTTTTTATTATTATTATTGTTCTTCAATAAAAAATTAAAAAGAGAATTATTTTTACTGTAGTACTGGAAAGGAGTGCTAGTATTAATTATCTGTTGTTTTAATTTAAGGATATGATGATACAATAATAATTTACCAAATTCTTAATGATGTCGATGCACACGGACACCGAGGAAGGATCGTTATTTGAAAGTTCCTGCCGAATTAGTTCCAGTCCAAGGTTCCTCACCGACTCCAGTTTGCCATAAGAGCCGGGATTCCCGTGTTTTTCGATAAGCCACCGTTGTGCTGCGATTACAAAAAACTGTGAATCTCACGTTCTGTGCGAAGTCGTTTTTAACATTATTAAACACAAGATTTTAAATCACCTAAAGGAATTGCATTGCTGAGAATTCCCGATTTCAAAACTTCGGTGTCGCTCCGCTCGCTCCACGTCCCGCAGAGCTTGGCGGGGAACTCCGTCTCGAGGCGGGCTTCCAGCTCCGCGTCAGCCACGTCAATGAAATTCTGCCACTGGAAGATGAACTTGGCCACGAACTCGTGCTGCGAGGCCTTTTTCAGGACTCGCGCCCCGAACGATACGGCAACTCCCAGAATCTGCTTGGCAAAGTGGGACTGCGAGTCGCGGGCGAAGAAGTCGTTGAGCCGCTGTAGTATCTCGTCGACTTCTTTCCGAGTGCCGTTTTCCGCGATCCGTAGAATGCTTGTGATGCTTCGAGACTGACCTGAGAGAAGAGCGTTGTCGAGCAGAGACAGGCAGGCG
>JAIQCU010002456.1:0-10731 GCA_022114935.1 Leptestheria dahalacensis
AAAAGACTACAAAAAGACACAGGCAAAGAAGAAGGGGGCCATGGGCGAGAGCCTGCATGCCCCCGAATATGACAAAAAAAAAAAAATCTATATATCTATCTACTGTCTATCTACTGTCTATCTACCTATCTATCTATATGTCTATCTATCTATCTATCTATCTATCTATCTATCTACTATCTATCTATCTATCTATCTACAATCTATCTATCTACAATCTATCTATCTATATGTCTATCTATCCATCTACGTATCTATCTATTTATCTATCTACTATCTATCCATCTATCTATCTATCTATATGTCTATCTATCCATCTACATATCAATCTATCTGTTTATCTATCTATCTATCTATCTATCTATCTACCAATCTGCCTGTCCATCCCGACACTTTTGACACATTAGTCCAAAAAAACAACAACAACAAGGAATCACCAAGTAATCAAGTATAACCGGCACACGGTGCAATAGACGATGAGTCACGTGATCCTTTCCCGCTTGGAGGCGTTGCTGTACGATCAATAGAACCTGCTCCCCCCCCTCTTTCAGAAAAGGCGATCCTTCTGGCGAATATAAATTAAAGAGAAAAGAGCAATCCCTTTCCTTGCTGTTTTTTTGTTTCGGCAATCATGAAACTAATTCAACGTAGTCCGTGCGATATAAGCAAGCCGCTTGCTCGGTCTCCCTGTGAATGTATCTGTCTTGGCGAAACCATTAACGAATGTATAGGAAGCTGCTGTGGCCACAGTCGAACCGCTAGAGACTTCAGTCTGCTTTAGATCGAAATGTTGGTGACACTACAGTAATTACTTCTAAAGTTTCTGTGATATACTTTTATATTGACTTATTATATTATCACCTCAACTTATATTATAACCTGACAGCTTTATATCAGCATATATGAACACATTTACATGTATTATATACGCTCTATATAACGCTTTATACTACTAGGCAGAATAGGTTTGTTGGTGTATATTTGTACATTTCACACTTCACGCGTTTTTTCATCGTCCTTGATGTGATGGTCAAGGTTATGGATCCATGTTATTTTTAATTGGATTGCGCATACTACTAAAGTTGATGTCAAGATATAACCAAGTTATATTTTGTGTACTGGTATTCCTTATACCATTATAGTTATCAGTAAAAGATTCAGTACAATAAAACGAATTACAATAGAGTATAATGTACATCATTCTAGCTAAATATATCAGTCAGTGAAATCTATCTATCTATTTATCTATCTGTCTATCTATTTGTCTATCTGTCAATCTGTCTATTTGTTTGTTTGTTTGTCTATTTAATTATCTGTTTAGCTATCCAGCTATCTATCTATATATGTATCTAACTATCTGTTTAGCTATCTATTTTTCTATCTGTCTATCTGTCTGTCAATCAGTCAATCAGTCAATCTGTCAATCTGTCTGTCTGTGTGTCTGTTTGCTTGTTTGTTTGTTTGTCTATCCACTTGCACTTATCCAGATATCTATCTATCTATCCATCTATCCATCTGTATTTATCTATCTCTCTATCTCTTTATCTATCTATCTATCTATTTGTCTATCCATCTGTCCATTTATAGCCATCTAACATCGATACAAAGTAACCAGTTACTTGGATTAAAGAAAATCTGATGAATAAATTTGGATTAAGTAACTTAACTCTATATGAATATCATTATTTAATATCAATGAAATTACAACTGTTCATATCAAACAGTCTTGTTTTGTTTCATCCAAAATCTAAACCTAACGAGTTTTCTCATGTTTTCCAAAACAGCGCTGTAGACAACAGTTTATTATTTTCCCCCTCGTCCTAAAGTTCCCTTCGTCGATACAAAAATAAAACGCCAAGGACCGCTGTAATTCTGGACACGTTCCAGCAATCAAGGCGCACTTGTGTTTCATTTAAGAAGCCATTCACACCCCCCGTTAACCTTTATCATAAACAGGTGCACTGTTTTTTTATTTATTTTGTTTTCCCCGCCTGTCTCTGTGTATACATGTGAGCAAAGAGAGAATTGGTATCGACCGAGCTGCTACTGTTCCGCAGCCGGGAAAAAAACATGCAACAAGAGGGGCATTATTCAAGCATTTGGCAGCGTTTTGCAGCACCGTCTTGAGAGAGTTTGAACGTGGCCAAGCGGCGACTTGTTCAATTTGTCATCTCATTTATGCAGAGCGCCAATGTAGCCCGACCTGAAAGGACTTGGGCCCGCGGGAAACTTGTCATGTCGGTTGAATTCCAGATGACGAAAGTACGATGATACGATGTCGGTATCAGAACTTCAGCGCGCCGTACTGATTCATATCAGAATGTCGTGTTGTATCAAGTTGTATTGTCTATACCGATTATTCATTACGTGCAATATGTAACAAGATCATACACATATGATAGACAGTTTAGTAGATAGGTAGATAGATAGACAAACAGATAGACAGATAGGTAGTTTGATAGAGAGATAGATATACAAACAAACAGACAGACACACAGACAGACAGACAATTAGACGGACACATAGATTGATAGACAGATAGATATTTAGATGGACAAACAGGTAGGCAGATAGATAGATAGATAGATAGATAGATAGATAGATAGATAGGTAGATAGGTAGATAGGTAGATATACAGACAAACAGACAAACAGATGGTTACACTGATATGTAGATAGAAAAACAGATAGATAGATAGATATACAAACAAACAGACAGACACACAGACAGACAATTAGACAGACAGATAGATTGATAGATAGATAGATATTTAGATAGACAAACAGGCAGGCAGATAGATAGATAGATAGATAGGTAAATATGTAGATAGACAGAAAGACAGACAGACCGATAGATAGATAGATAGATGGATCGATATATCGGTAGAAAGTAAGTTTGATGGGCAATTAGATAGAATGTACATATACTCATAATACAGCGATGTATGATAATCTTGAATCGCCAAAAAACTCGACAAATAATCGCCGACTTGTTATACCTAAATTGAATTAAGGGTACGAATGAAACCCTTCAGCGTAATCTAGTTAAATTTGGTGCTAATTGAATTCGACTTAACACTGGGGTTTTCATGGAGAAGTTCGTGGGTAAATTTGCAGCTGTCGCCCACCAACCGGACAGGGTCACACGGAGTTTTACAGCACCGCTTCGATTTATTTTGTTTCCTCTGTTTCAACATTTTTTTTCCTTCCCTTCTCTGTTCCAGTTGGTGATGTCAACGACTCGATTCGATTCGACATGGGCCCGAGTCGAGTAGAGTTGACCAGATTGGTTTTCCAGTCGAGTCGAGTCAATTAGGCCATACTTGAGTCGATAAGTCGGAATCAAATCTCAAGTTGAGTTAGTCAACGTGCAAATCACGAGTTGAGTCGAGTCATTTAACGCAAAAGACCGAGTGACAAAAGTCGACTCCCAAGTCAACTCACAAGTCGACTCAAAAATCAGTTCCCAAATCGACTCCCAAGTCGACTCCCAAATCGACTCCCAAGTCGACTCCCAAATCGACTCCCAAGTCGACTCCCAAATCGACTCCCAAGTCGACTCCCAAATCGACTCCCAAGTCGACTCCCAAATCGACTCCCAAGTCGACTCCAAGACGATTCAAAACGAAACGAGTCAACTCAAAAGTCGACTCCCAAGTCGAGTCACGTGACATCCTTATTTCCAGTTTCTGCTCAAGTAAAGAACCTAACGAATACACAGAAAGTACCACATCAAAAAGAACACTGAAGAAGGAAAGGGTCTGCGAATCATACTCGGTTTTTCCGGCGAGAGAGAAACTGTTAACGCCGTAAAGCAATTCACGTCCGATTCCAGCCAGATCTGCACTTTTCTCCAGCAATGCAACGTTCTTTTTTACGACCTACTTTTTCCCTCCCATGTCCCCGGCGCTACTGCACAAACGAATGGGTTATTTTTACAAATGTAGACATTCGCTATAATTGTTATCGCGCTGTGTAACCCTTCTGCTGTTTGTCCTGTGCTGAGTTTCACATTAGCAAATGGAACAACAACAACAGCAGCAGTAAACGACAGAACAAGTTTCGACGACTGAGGATCTTTTCCCGTTTATCCTTGTTAAATTTCACTTTCAGATGAGATTGTCCGACAAAACTCGTAAAAACTCGAGTCGACTCGGTTGTATTAAAGTAAACTTTGGTTATTAAGCAACCGGGTTGCCGGGCATTAGAAGTATGCTTTCCAGCAGAGGTGTGGTATACCAACTTCATAAAATCTCTCTCCTCTGTGCGGTAGATAGAAAGATAGGCAGACAGGTAGATAGACAGACAGACAGATAGATGGATAAATAAATAGATATAGTTAGATATATAGATGGACAGAGAGACAGACAGATAGTTTGATAGATAGGTGATAGACAAACAGATAGACAGATAGGTAGTTTGATAGATAGATAGATATACAATGAAACAGACACACACACAGACAGACAGACAATTAGACAGACAGATATATTGAAAGATAGATAGATATTTAGATAGACAAACAGGTAGTCAGATAGATAGATAGATAGATAGATAGATAGGTACATAGATATACAAACAGACAGACGGATAGATGGTTACATAGATATGTAGATAGAAAGACAGACACGATCGATAGGTAGATAGATAGATAGATAGATAGATAGACGGGCAGATGTACAAACAAACAGACAGACATACATACAGACAGATAGATAGATAGATATACAGACAGACAGACAGGCAGACAGATGGATAGGTATAGATATGTAGATAGAAAGACAGACAGATAGACAGACAGACAATTAGACAGACAAACAGGTAGGCAGACAGATAAATAGGTAGATAGATAGACAAACAGACAGATAAGACAGACAGATGGTTAGATAGATATGTAGATAGAAAGACCTACAGATCAATAGATAGATAGATAGATAGATAGATAACTAGATATATAGATAGAAAATCAGTTTGATGGGTAACTAGATAGCAAGGTATACTTACATGGACAAAATAAACTTCACTTTATACTTTGCTTTCAACTAATCCTAATACCCGAGTCGACTCGGTAATACAAGGTGAACTTTTGGTTAAACAACCAGACTGCCGGCACGACAAGTTTCCAGTCAAGGTAGTACATATATAAATTCATCTCGGTAAACTCTGCTACCTCGCCGCGACAGGCTCGACTCAACTCGTTACTTAAAGTTTCAATCAAAGCCGACTTGTATCTATTTCACCTCAAGTCCCGTATAAATATGTCGTGACGCCCTTGCATCGCAGTTATAATTGAAGTGACGGCCTCAATTTCCCGCGCGGCTTTTCAACTTTCAAACGACTTGTCTCCCACGCTCAGTGGGTTGTCTAAGAAGAAGTGCTAGAGATTCGTCTTGTCACACACAGTAAATTGCTCTGTGCAGTAACGAGCGACTAAAACGACGTGTTTCATATACCGCGCAGAAAAATGGCGTCGCCAGCAAATTTCACTAAGCGAAGGGCAGGACCGACGAGAGACGAGACAATAAAGTTTATTGCATAGATAAGTCACGTCTTGTGAATCTGATTCAGTATACTTCATACGTATTACTTAGCAGCGCTGCACACAGGGATTGCGCAATACAAAACATCCGCCATCTTGACGGGCTGCTGATCAGCTAATCTTATGTCTCTCATAAGAAAACGAGGATACTTCCGTCGTAATACCTCTTAACTGTACTGAAAGTCATGTGCAATTCTTTTGGTTAAGATACAGGTTTCAGACAGAAGCCTATAGAACTTTATGGAGTGTCAGGTATGATGTGACGTCATAGTACATACCCCCGTATAGTCCTTTCAAGAACCTAAACATTACAGTCATATACTGATGAATGAGTCGGTGTGAGATTCAAAGTGATGAAAGTAAATCTACACGTACGTATGGTACTTCTTACATGTATGTTTACATGTAGATGTGTGATATAGACACATGGTATGTACATATAGATCCAGCCCCGCATTGCTAGTCGGGTGCAGATGTATATTGGGTTCCTCGCGGGTATGCAACGTAACGTGCTCATGAATAATGGAGTCCAATAAAACAGTACTGCGCTTCTGCAGGCGGTCAGTTTGTGGTCAGTGGGTTTCTTGGTGTGCGCCTCCCTCCTCGCGACAGATTTTTATTACAACCCATCCACTATGTTGAAATCCCCTGTTTCCCATAAGGTTCTCCATATGCTAGGAACGGCGCTGTATAGTAAAAACAAGGACCCAATGAAAGAAGAGAAACAAAAGGAGAGTAGCCAATAGGGACCATTGGCTTTCTTTCTTCTGAGGGTTTTATTGCTAATGCTAACGATAAAGTGGGCCAACAAGAAATAATCTTCCATCCTTGTCGGTTGATTCTGTCTTTCTGTATGTGCCTATCTGTCTATTTTTATCTATCTATCTAGCTAGCTAGCTACCTGTCTTTCTATCTGTCTACCAATTTATCTATCTATCTGTCTATCTATCCAACCAGCTGATATCTGTCTCTCTAGTCGTCTGTCTATCTGTCTAACAATTGATTTGTTCATCTATCTATTTACCTATGTATCCATCTAACCATCAATCTATCTATCTAGCTACCTACCTACCTACCTATCTTTCTATCTGTCTATCTACCTGTCCATCTGTTTGTCTATCTATATGTCTATCTATCTGTCTATCTAACCAACCAGCTGTTATCTGTCTCTCTAACCGTCTATCTACCTATCCTACAATTTATTTGTCCAACTATCTATTTACCTATTTGTCTATCAAACCATCAATTTATCTATCAGTCTATCTATCTATCTATCTGTCTGTCTAGCTATCTATTTATCCATCTACCTATCTACCTCTCTGTCTACTATCTATCTATCTATTTATTTACATTTCTATCAATCTACCTATCTGTCTATCTATCTATCAATCTATCAATCTATCTATCTATCTATATGTCTATGTGTCTATGTATTTGTCTATCTATCTATCTATCTAACTACCTACCTGTACCTACCTATACCTATCTACCTATCAGTCTATTTACCTATTTGTCTATCTATCTATGTGCAGTGGCTGTGACTGCCAGCGAGACGACCGAGGAGAAAGCGAACAAATGGTCTGGCCAACAGTTTTCTGTGGACGATCTCAGCCAAGGAGGTTACGAAGATGCCGACTCAGGTCCGTCTTTTGACCCGTCGACCACTCGAAATGTAACAGTGCTCGTGGGCAGAACGGCGCACTTGCACTGCAGAGTCCGACACCTTGGAAATCGCACGGTTAGCAACTTTTCTTCCTTCCTCTTTTCTTCGCAGTTTGAAGAGTTCCCTCTTGAGGACATAACTTGTTCAAAACCCTTCTTTGGCACGTTCTCGTTCTATACCGCTGATAGATAAACTAATAAAGGGTCTGGGCTTGGCAGGTTTCGTGGGTACGTCACCGTGATGTACACATACTGACCGTTGGTCGCTATACGTATACCTCAGACCAGAGGTTCAGCATTGCCAGAACGCGACAGCTCGATGACTGGACCCTTCAGATCAAATACAGCCAAGCGAGGGACGCTGGTCTCTACGAGTGTCAAGTCTCAACACAACCGCATCGCAGTCTCTTTGTCCAGCTGAATGTCATCGGTAAACCTATAACTCATCGTATAACTAACTTTAACTTAATTGCACTATCCTTTTTTTAAAGTTGAATTTCTACTTTCAATTATTCTATATTGTTTGATTTCTCTATGATTTGCTAATTTTCAGTTTTGTTTATTTATTTTTTATTTATTCATTTTTTTCGCGTTGGTTAGACGACGATCCGGTGGGCGATGACGGTCATGTCACATGGTCCTTGCAGCCGGAAAAGAGCAAGGAGAAATCTTCTCGAAGTCGCGGTTTCAGTTAATCTTTCTGTTCAATTCTTCCCCCTACTTATTTCACTGCTTATCAGTGTTTACTTCTGCTATTTTCATATATTTTTTAAGAAAAAAATTAACTGAGCGACATCCTGTAAGGAGCGCCTTCCATGATGTTGAAAGTTTGAAGGGGTTGTGCCTTAAACAAATACCGTTGTTTTCCTAGTGCCTCGAGCGGTTATTCTTGGAGGTCCCGACTTTCACGTCGATGTTGGTAGTCATGTCAATCTCACGTGCATCGTTCAGTACAGCCCTGAACCGCCCGCCTACATATTCTGGCACCACCAAGACCAAGTACTCAACTTCTACCACATAACCTCATATGAATAGCGTAACTTTAATACGTCGAGGATTAAGCCGCCATTCTCACCGAATATATGAGACCCTCTTTTCATGACAGAATTAACAACTTTTTGCTCTTACTTCATCAAGATTCACTGTTTTGATCCATACTCCATATTACTTTTAATACGGAGATGGATTAATCCATTCCCTGAATGGAACTTCCTACATTTCGTCCACTCTGAATACGAGATCCTCTTTTTCATGGTGGCATTAACACCTTGTGCTCCATATGCTCCATTAGTCTGAAAAGATCATTGATCCCTAACCTTATATGTATATCGGTGAACAGGTAGTGACTCATGATTCTCCCCGCGGTGGAGTGGCCATCATCACTGACAAGACGAGCTCGATTACGACGTCATCGCTACTCTTACGACAAGTCAGACCGTCCGACTCGGGCAAATACTCGTGCACTCCGTCGAATGCCGATCCGGCTAGTGTCAGCATCCACGTACTGCGAGGTAAAAAGCCCATAACCGCACTCTTTTCCCTAATGTCCTCCGGCGACGTGTTAATATCTGCTCTCAGTGGCCAAAGACGTTAGATTTACGGCCATGTGGGTAAAAAGTCCATTTCACCATTTGAGGTTTTCTTTAAATACTTGAAGGGTTGAGCTTTTACGAGTCCTTTTGGGGACTATTTATTTTTCTATCCTTTTTTGTGCTGTTGGCCCAGCTTGGGATGGAATAATGTAGAATCAATACATCGATTATTCAAGAATGGGTTTCGTTAGGCGAGCATCCGGCTGCCATGCAGAGCAACGCAGCAGCATCGTCGCTCTTCTCCAGCCACCCGCTAGCGACTACATACGTTCACGTTGCGTTCTCGTTTTTTCGCATCTGCTACTTCACTCCAGTGTTCGTCTCAGTTCTTACAAAGCTGTTTCCCTGGGTGAGTATATAACGCGCTGCTGTTCTTATACCAAGTCGAGAAAGGGGGAAGAAAAAGAACCTACCTCTCTATATCGTCTCTTCATAATATCCGTTCACCCAATCCAATCCAATTTTTTCAATTCAAAAGACAGAAAACAATCAGAAAAAGGAATAATTTGTCTTGGGGTCTGTCCCACTGGAATCGATGTTGACAAGACAAGGAGGAAACATTTCACCCAAACAAGAGATTATACTTTTGATTTATCTTCACTTATTCTAACGTTTGTGTTGAGTGTGTTCTATTTGGTATATTCCGTGTCATTTGCGCCGCTCCCATTCTTATATAGCCCAACCAGTCGAAGTTTGGTTTTTGTTACTGTTATAAAACTTGTGTGCGCTCCTCTCGACAGGATTGCCTCTCGATTAAGTTACGTTCAGTGTTTGTACATTTTCCTTACGGCCCTATATATCTGTTATATATATATATATATAAAACACACACAGGTTCAGCTTTTTCCCCCCATACACGTTCGTTTCGGTGCTTTTGTAAAACTCGTCGTAAGAGTCAAAGGAGAAAGTTCAGACCGTACAGTCTAGAGCACAGGAAAAAAAAAGGTTATTGTATAAATTTTTGAACATTTTAGGTCAACTTTGGGATTTTATTACAGCAAAACTTATCAGCAGATTTCAATGAAACTTTGTATGTGTATTAGGTGGTACTAGTTCTACATAGGATATTTTTTGGGTTTCTCTATCTTTGATACTTTCGGAGTAATAAGCAGTCAACTTTGAACCTTTTCTTTCTCTTACTCTGGACTGTACGCCTGCGGAGATGACAATGCAGTGAAGTGCGGCCCTTATCATCCTCTCTGTTAGAAAGTACTTGGTGCACCAACGAGTTAACATCTTACTTCTTTGATAAAATAAGGATCAAACGAAACCCAATGTAAACCACGTGTTCCACTTAATACATACCAAATGATATGATAATGCGGCTCCCCCTGCGGAGTGTCAGAAGCTCGTACTTGTCAGAATAACGGTTGAACTGGTCCCTCACCTTTTGGGTGTGTTGGGGTTGGTTGACTTTGAAACGTTACTATAAATACAGTCCAAATGCTTACATAAAGAAACCCATAAAAGGGAGGCGAATTCAATGAACTCTGGCTCAATGCTTGTGTGTACCCAAGAATCACACTCGAGGTTTATACGATTTCCGGGATGGAGAGCAATTCAATCTCTGCTTTTCCTCGGCCATAACCGAGAGCGAATAGAATATTATGATCCAAAACTCGTTGACTAGACACTTGGAATGGTTATTTATAAGACAGACGTGTGCCAGAGGGAGTTGCAAAGAAAGGGAGAAAAAATACAAGGTTGACATACGGAAAGCTGCTACTTTTCAACAGTTTTTTCTTTGTTCGACTGCGTTGCTTGTTATGCGCGTCCCTTTCAAGAACCTTTCTGCGCTCGAGTCTTTCTGAGAACGAGATAGCGATGTCTGCGTATGACTCGGTTTTAAGCAAAAGCTGCCTCTGAAATTGACAGCAAAATGGCGTCTGTTGATATTGTCTATTGAGGGCACATACCCCGTGTCCTCCCCCACCCTCCC
>JAIQCU010002457.1:0-10671 GCA_022114935.1 Leptestheria dahalacensis
GTTTCAACCTGGCTTCAGGTGCCCTTCAAGTAATACAGGTTTCTGTATTTGTTTAAACTAGATTGGAATGAACGTGATGGTAACACATGTTAGACTTATGAATTCCTTGATTACAGTTTGTCGCTGATTTTCCTCCATTATTGTAAATTAAGTCAAATGCCCAACTATCAGTGACTTTACTGTTTGTGTATTTGCCTCTTTGCAGGAAGGACCTCACCCCTGTTGACTGTATCGCTAGCTTTGAAGTCGTGCTAGAGTATGCGCAACTGGGAAAATACATAAAATGGTCTTTGAACGGAATGATTCAATACATTATATTTCATCCTTGCATACGGTTTTTCTGCCTTCGGTAAATTATTACTGTGTTGATCGGTTCGTCAACCTGACTTCGCTAATGCTAATACATAAATGAACTTGCATTTCATTTCTGAAATGCCGAAATGCGGTATAATGTCATCATCGGTTGAATAGGTATAATGTTATCGATTATCGCTTAAGGAATCTAACTATCCAAACATATTACTGATAGCAAACTAGAAGATGTTCAACTAGAAATGTCACGCGACTCAACTCGGACGTTCCCGGTGAACGACTCGACTAAGGAAGGGATTTTGCAACTCGATCGACTTGTAACGTCGAATGTATAGCCGACTCGATTAAGTCCTACATATCATCGACTCGGACTGGACTCGACTCGACTACAAGACCATGGATTCGAGTCGGGTCGTTCACATGTTTAACCTTCGAAAACACTGAAATAATTCAGCTTCGTGAATAGAGTAACAGGAGACAATTCCAAATTTAGGCACCCGGTCCTGACTGGCATTCCATTAGCAAGGTTAAATAAACTAGGGCGGTCATCACTAGGTGGCGTTGCTAAAACAAGTGAGTTGTACACACTTGACAGCTCGGTTTACGTTCGATTATCTGCTTGGTAATCGTATATCCACACCGGCAGAACCCAACATGTCTACGGTAAGTGTTCATAATAATTTAAACCGGCGTAATTTTTAGAAAAATTTGATGTGTTTTACATTTGAAGGCACCAAAAAGTGGGAAACAGGCAACGAAAGGGCAGAAGCAGATTGTGGAGGAAAATGCAGCAACACTCAAGTTTTACGGCTTGATGTTTGCTGGAACATCTGCAGCATACTTGGTCTCTATGCTGTTATTCTGGAGCTCTACCACAACCACCGATATTGTAAGGTTCCCGCTAGGTTTGTCTGGTAGTCTCATTGCAGAATGTAAACTGTGATTGTCGTAGGTGTTGTTTACGCTCGCCGTAGTCACGCAGTTCTGCTCGTACCGCTTCATGGCGTACATGGCGAGAGCCAAGTACTCGGAAACCGGGCAGCTGCTCGACGGAGGCATTGATCTCAACATGGAGGCTGGTATTGCCGAGTAAGTCGAGCTGTCTAATTCAGGAAACCAGCGCGAGACAAAGTGCTAAATAATATGTTTATTTTCTCCAAAATATAGGCATATAAAAGACTTGGTCATCTTGACTAGCGGAGTCCAGGTTTTCGCCGTTTTCTCTCGCTACTTCTGGCTATTGTGGCTGGCTGTAAGTTCTTTTTTCTGTTAACGGCGTCATGTTATCTAATAAACTCCTACTGGTTTGCAGGCACCAGCTCGTTTGGGTTACATGGGATGGAAGAATATCCTGGCTCCGTGGTTTTTCCAGCCTGCCCCCGTAGCGGAAGAAGTCAACGAGAAGAAGCAGAAGAAAATGGAACGCCGGCTACGCAGGCAGCAATAAATGACACCGAGCGTCTGCAAATTACGACAATTAATTAATACAATCATTTTATTTAAACAATGAAAAATATGTGTTTCAGCCTGATGTTGACAATTCTTTGATTTGTTCAAGTCACGAGTGGATTGTTATACCTGGTGGCTTACTTTCGACGGGGCACGGATTTCACGATTCGCGGCTTCCGTTCCTCTTCTTCCTCCTCCTCTTCGGAATCTTCGTCGTCATCCTCCGTGGAGTCTTCGTCGCTCGCGGTATCGGAAGGAACATCTTTAAGCTCTTCGTACTCCTCGACTTTTAGGGAATCCAGTGACTGTAGAGGATTTCAAATGAGATTAAGTCTGAATGGACACATCCAGATAAAAATGGAAACTTACCTCGGCTCGCTGCGAAGCTCGATACTCTGCGAACGACTTTGATCTTCCCAGTTTTGACTCGGGTTTGGTTGGCGGTGTCGGCAGGGCGATGGAAGGCACTGACTGGGCTCGGGCTGGACTCGCAGTAGCAAATGGCGGAGCCTGAGCTCGCAAAGTGTTACGAAATTCCTTTTATACAAAGAGAAAACTGCGAGTTAAACACCGTTTTAACTAACTTTAATCAGAATTAAGATCGCATTTGTAGAATTTCAAAGACGAACTAACGCAAGACGTGCTGACTCTACAAACCTCGATGTCAGCATCCCCATTAACGCTTTCAAGCTGCTGTGCTGTTTTTGTCAACAGACCGAGGGCTGCTGCGTGCAAACTCATTTCGATCCGAACGAATTTCTTCATCCAGCACAGCAAATCCTCTGTTTTCTTCTTCTCCATAGCGTCTAGTCGCTCCTCCATCTGCTGGCCGAGACGCAGGGCTTGCGTAGTACACTGCTGAAGATCAGATTCGGCTTTGGAGATCTGCATGAGGCTAAGTGGGTTTTCCTGTCGCAGTTTGTTGACGTACTTGCAACGCGCCAGCTCCCGAGCACGTGCTGCACTGCACACCTGCACATTTTCCAAAGTAGTTTTGCAGAGGTCCTGGTAGGATGTTATTTCCTGGACGATATTTGATTCGAGTCTGTGTACTGCGGCGTCTCTACTCAAGAAAATAATACGGAAAATTTGTATTCTCCTTCTTAAGCCACAAAGAAATAAATGCTATTTACCTGTAATCTGAAATGCAGGCCAGTACATTGGCGAGTTCGAGAGCAGCTTTATTCGAGTTCTTGCTTATGTTATCAGACATCCCGTAATTGTAAAAAACCTCCGACAATGCATCTCCTTTATCTCGCTGCCTGAAACAGAACAAGGATACTATCATTGAAGCTTGACATTAAGGTTAAAAAATGTCAATTTACCCCGCTATCTTCCTTGCATAAGCTGAGAAACCAGTGCACATTTCGCCAAAGTGCTTCTCGATGTTTCGGATGCGCTCGCGGATAAACCTCATCTGCGTTTCACTTTTTCCAACGAGAGAATAAATACTTGATTTAATCAGCCTCTTCAATTAGCTATTTATATGAATTTACCTCGAAGGGGACAAAGAAGCTGCGCTTGAGGAACGAAACATTTTAGTTTAAGTTTGAATGTTTGCGTTACCAACGCATCCGTTGCCATGGTGATTCCACATACCATCTTCCTTTCCTTTCCTATGTGAATACAATGCGGGCGACATAATTTGATTTTTATTTCACTGCAGATATTTTACTTTCAATATACGAATTTATCTAGAGGTGGGCACCAATTAGCGAATAAACGATACATTTATTCATAAATTACATTTGTATATGACATTCTTACAACCAGGAACCAGCTGTAGTTTCATGTTTACATTAACTAGCGCCACCTAGCATTAGAATCATAAAGCTGCTTTAAATGATCTTAACATTGCTGTAATGGAATTACTGAAATTAGATTTTCAATTTCTTGCTATTATATGTTTATGGAAACGATATTAAAATATTAAGAAAGAAAAAGTGCGCATTTAAAAAAAGTTTCGCACTGGTCAAGAATCAGAACGTTGCTATGTTGACTTACACGGTCGTCAGAAAAGAACGCGCGGAAGCTTGTGCCGACATCCTAGCGTTCACGTTCTTGGCCTTGTTAAACTGCAAAACTCCTTCGAATCAGACTGCTGTTTTGCGCCTGTAACACAGGTCGCGTTTAGGTCAGCCAGTTACATTTTCACGTCGCTGAATGACAATTCGGATTAACCTAAACGTCCTATAGATCTTCTGAGATGGAGTCGGACACCGTCACGAGACCTTCCAAAGAACAAGGCTTAACCATTGAAGCCCTCACGGAAAACTGCCAACTGGAAACTTTAGGTCAGTTTTTCTGGGTAAAAACTCTAGTTTCAGTTAAAATACCCATATTTGTATTGGTATTTATTGCTAATTTGCATGATGGTTATTCAAAAAATTGGCTCAGTTCCCTGGGGGGTTCTGTAGGATCGTAAAGCCATCTATGACGTCATACTATGACTCTTGATGACACACTATAATTCGTGGGATTATCGTCGAGTCGTATACCGTTCTGACGAGCTTTTCGTGCGCTTTGCAATCCAGATGGTCTCAACTGCGTTACCAGTGAGTGTGACGCGTGACTATATTCACTTTTTAACGTAATTTTCAGATGAATCGTTCAGATCAAGACCGTCGCTTATACATAATTATCGATCCCTGACAGGGGGGCTTCAGTTAATTTTAGATGTAGGAGAGGTTATTATCAATTTTATAATCTCAAGTTATATTCATTGTTTGATTTGAATACCATNTGGAAGAATACCGCGTGCGTAACAGCAAGCGCACCTACTACACCAACCGGGAAATGAGCGTCTGCGTTGACCTTCCGCCGCAAATATCCATCCTGGTTCACTGGGCTTGCGACTCGTTATACCAGCCGCACGTGGTATGCATCCGGGCCTTAGAATGCATTCGCCGCTACTTGTTTGCCCGCTACAGTCAACTGAAACAACTGCACGGCACCGTGAGCAGATCGATTCTGATGGAGGAGAACAAGGCCAATTCGTGGATTGTCCGCTGCCTCATCTGTGTTCAAATTGCCGCGAAATGGCATGCCGTTTCGCGCGTATAAAATCAAATATATTAACACGCTAGACACATCAATTTACCATGGTTAACATAACAACATATAAGCATACAATATGCTTTCTTATTGTGGTAATACAAGTAAATTAGATTTTTAAACAAAATTGTTATTACTATATTATATTTATATCTTATTAAGTAATTTCCATGTACAGGTATTACAACAAATACATAATACGCTAACCATACTTAACGCAATATAACTGTTGAACAGTTTTGTCTTGCAGATTATTCCTATTAAAGAGCTGCAGAAGGCGCTCAAAAATCTGGGAGAAGAAATTTCCATTGAGGAACTGGCCATCACGGAGAGTCATCTACTTGAAACTCTCGAGTTCAGAGTAACTTGATATTCCATCACTTTAAAACTAGTTTAAAACCCAGTTCCTATAATCTGCAATTTTAATTTGTTGTTAATTAGCAATGTCTAATTTATTATTCTTATCTGCAGATAGGATTCCCCACGTTGGTTGACTTTACCGGGACCTTAATGTCTCTTCTGACGATTCGGTTCCATTATACGTCGCTGAGCACATACAAGGCTTTCACCGACAACTCCACGCGTATATCGGCCGTGTCGCTGAACCTGCTCATGCTCTACTCGCTGGATACGCAGAAATTCTTCGATAACGTCTTCTCCGTGTTTACTATCCCTTTGCCGCCGGAAACTAATGATAGGTTTGCCTGGCAGAATTATCATAGCCCGGGATGTTTAATTTATAGGTCTACGCACCTGTCGATTTATCTATCTATCTACCTATCTGTCCATTTACCTGTCTGGCAATCGATAACTCGATCTACCAGTCTATTTACCTGCCTACCTACTCATCTAACTATCTATTTATCTGCCTATTTGTCAATCTATCCGTGCGTCTATTCAAGTTATCAGTTGATCTACCTATCCATCTATATCTACCTATATCTTGATGATATCTATTTATCTTTCTGCCGCCTTATCTGCCTACTTGTCCATCTGTCTATCTATTTACCTCTCTATCTACACATCTTTCTATCTAATTATTAGTTTAACCTATCTATCCATTCTACCTGCCTATCTATCTAACCATCCATGCGTCTAATGTAAATCTACCCAAGTCTCGATTGGTCTACTTGGCTATCTATCAACCGAACTATCTTTCTATCTACTTATCTATTTACCTATCTGTCTATCTGTCGATCCGTCTGTCTATCTAAATACCCATCTATCTTAACTATCACTCTATCTTTCTATGTATCACTCTCCTGTGCATCTATCCATATCTAGTCTATCCACCTATCTATCTACATATCGATTACCCATCCATCTACCTACCTAACTTGGTTCATTCCTTTATCTTTGATAAAAACAACCACAGGTCCTCCTGGCTGGACATAAAGAACAACGACTTGCTCGTTGCCGCCTGTTCGATCGCAGGAGCCATCCGCGTGATTGAAGAAGAGGAGCTCTTCTACCCGGTTATAACAGAACTGAGCGCCTTCACCGACATTCCAGCGACCGACATTGAAGTCGTCACCCCAGTTCTGGTCGACTTGCTTTACACCGACTGCCAGACTGCCAGCGGATTCGACCGAGCTTAAGTCCTTTTTCATCTTGATAAGAGCAACATCTTTTGTTTTAAAAAGTCGCTTCATATTTTTGTGTTTGGAAAAACAAGCATTAGGTAAATGAAACACCAGAAGGAATAAAAGGGATCACCAATACAGGAAAATTAAACGAACAATAGGAGACAACGTTATAAGGGGATGAATAAAACAGGTCGTATAGTTATTGCAGGGGCAGGGGGTTTATAACAAGGGTGTAGTGAGTATGACTATATCAAGGTAGAAGTCTCTCATGTCGGGGTAGCACTCCGATGAGAAGTCGCTCCATGTCTAGCAAGGCCTGTTTGGAGTGTCCCACTCCGCGGAAGGCAAACGTAGCATCTCGTCCCGCGTATTCCAGCAAGTTTTCAAAACCTCCCGGATGCTATGCATAGAATATAACTCGGTGTAGAAACTGGAAGGGATATTATATTAACTACGGTAATGAAAAAGTAATTAACAGCTTTCAGTTACTACTTAATTTGTATAACAGCAGCATTTGAATTTTTTAACATATTTTTGATACAAAAAAGGCCTTCATAGGATGTTATCTATATTAAGTAATAATACTAGCTATATATTATCTACTATATACATATATACTATACTATACTATACTGTCCTGCTATTCCAGTTTGCCATAGTCTTGTTCTACTGGTGCGCAACATGGCGTCCAGCTTGTCGATCGCAATAACAACCCGTTTACAGGTTCATTGATGAAGACGTGATGCATGACGGGGGATATTGTGGTTGATATTACTGCTATAGGATTGAATTCAGGAACAACCGAGACAAACCTGAAAGATGAAGTCGCTAATGTCGTAAACTTTGTCGTAGATGACAATCCAGCAGTCCCCGACTGATGCGTGTTGCTCGACTTGTTGCAGAGAATACTCTCTCAGCTGCTGTGCACCGCACAATCTCAAAGCTGCTTGGGCTAACTTCACAGTCGTGTTGGCCAGAGAAAGCATCTACTTTTCAGTTGAAATGATATAGATTCAGCTTGTGTTTCAGTCCTCATGCACGAATCCCTAGCTTATTTGTATGCTCTAACTTCCCTATGGGACTCAGCTGTTTTTATAGCCGCAGGGCAAATGGGAAGCCAGGGCTGCAATTCCATGAGCTCGTATGATAGATTTCACTCACCTGCTGTTTCAGGTTGACTGAATTTAACGACAGAACTGTAGCCGGTTTGTTATGGTCGTCAACTTCTCGGATTTCTATATAAGAATGTAAGCAGCTAATTACTTCCAGTTCTACGTGTAATTAGTTACTTCTATAACTACTTAATATCTATAGTTTGTAATTAACACCTTAAGCTGATTACAATCTAGGACTTGATGGTAGGGTTAATTTTAAGTCGGCCATCTTGATAGAGGATTTTCCTGGTCAAGTTTCTCGTGTTTAGTTCCGATTTTAACCGCTAGTGGACGCCGTGCGGATATCGCATCACATTTTCTGAAAGTCCTATTATATTAAGTTGAACGCTTTAAGTTAGATTCTAATTACTGTAAGTTTAAAACTATTGCAATATGGTTAACTCATCAAATTGTATATCACTATAATCAAGCTACCAGAACTTGGACAGTTGAAGTGTTATTAAGACCTGGTTGTAACTTTGCGTGTGAAAGTAATCAAACTATGGTTTTACCTGTCATCTGAAGGATAAACTTTAATAGTTGAGCACTTTTGTTTACAGGCGAAGTAGCAGGTTGAAACGTCACAGGTTGAAAGTGGAGGAACAAGTTTCAACAAGTCCGTCTTCTTGAAGAATGTTTCCTATGTTTGTTGGCGTGGCAACTTGACTTGCAAGTCTCCTATTGGTCATGGTCGGAGGCTTGGTTGTAAATGAAAGGGGGCTTGCCATATCAATCCTACTTGATACATTTAATTGTAATTTGTTAGAATAACGTTTAATGTGTTATATCATATACCGTAGCGGTACTTCGAGATACAATGATCAAAAGATGACAATTATGTGATTATTTTAAGGGGGAAAAGCACGGAATTTGTTGTGTCGTCGTTGTGTCCGGGCACGAGACTTGAACGTAAGAAAAACCGGTTTCGGTCCACGTGATTTACTTTGCATAGACGGTTTCCGAGAAGTTGGCCCGAATTTTCATGAAATGTTCGTTAAATAAGCTTCACTTCCGCATGATTTTGTGAAAATATGCTTGAATAGTGTAATACTCGATTTGGTAGAAAATTGTTAAGTTAACGAAAGTATAGTGTAATTTTAAGATGGATGATTGTTGAAGTTAATTGATTTTAAGGGTTCGGATCCTGTGGGGACCGAACGAAATGGACCGCGTACAACTCAAATTATGTTGAATGCCTTTAATTAAACTGTATAAATTTAAACGACAACAGTAAAACTTGATAACATTAACGTCACACTGATGAATTATTTTTAATTATCTTTCAGCAATACTAGTGAAGTATGTTGCGCCATTTCACGATGACTGTTAATGCGCCACCTAGCGACAAAATCGCGCAACTCGTATTCTTCTTCGTCATACTGTCGATAGATGCCTTCCAAAGGCGCTCGAGCTAGAAAATTCCCTTTAGATTCCAATTTCATTCGGATAGTTTATTGAAATATTTGATAGTTTTGATCAATCTTTATGACAATTAGAGTTATACCGTATTTTAAATTCACTGGTGTAACTATCGTGAATCTTGGAAGTGTTATAGAAGCAGGAGAAACTGCAATCGCGCCGTGCGTTGCTTCGTAAACATCAAGTCCATCAATTAAAAGCGAGTAGAGTAGAACTAAACTTTAATTCGACTAGAAATTTACAGTTTAACTCAGGTATTATCGTTAATTCAATTAACCATCCAGGAATTGACAACATCTATCACTTCCCAGCGGTCCGAAATCGTAAGTTGCCTTTTTTCGTAGAAGCCAGTTTTCTAATTAGCTGTTAACCTTAATTTAGTTTAAAGTGTAAACCTTTAAACTGTACTTAATTAAATTACACACTGCGAACTTTTAAGTGTAATATGATGTTATGTAACTCAGCATTCCATCTTAATTAGACTACCAAACTAGTTTTCGACTGACAATTCGCCTGTTGCGAATACAATCGAATTCACTTGTATTACAACTCTCATCTCACGCTTTACATTATCAATTAAAGATAATACCTTACCATTTAAGAGAATATCTTAAACCCATGCATAAAATACTCTTCAAAATTTAATTTTAAGGTTAAAAACTACCTCCCAGGAGGGGTGAATTATGGAGTTGCTGTGTAATGGTTACGTACTGGGGCCGTTGCAAGGCCACACAGGCACTCACACCAATAATTACCAAGCCAATATGAAATGCGAGAAGACAATCATCAGCCACGCGCTTGTTGCTCATATGCAAATGTAATGGTAATTGACAGCCGTATATGTGCCCTGTAGCTGATGTCTGCCGCGGCTGAACGGCACATACACGCACCGGCTTTCGTTTCAATTCCAGTCATTCGCCCTGTGATGACGGTTGTCAAAAGAGCCGATCGTTAAAACTTGCCCTGTTTCTAAACATATCCTTGCGTACTTAAAAAACCAGAGAAACGCTTAAATTACACACTGGAGGATTACATAATATGATTGATGAAATGATAAACGGAGATGAATCAGCTAGTAATCTAATATAGGTACTGATTTAATGATAAGCTTTATATGGGCTTCCCAATTCAGTAGCAGCAGTATCGATACTAACCAGACATTCTTCAAATGTAATACTGTAATATGGTAATCTTCAAATACTGACCAGTCATTGACTAGTCGTTGACAGGTTGGTCTGAAGCTCGAACAAGGGATGTTATGAAATAAACTGTAATTTAAGTTTATGATATCGAGACTTGAAATATGAATTCAATTTTTTTTAGTATAACATGATATGAAGCTTGTGGGTCTATGCGGAATTTTGCCAAGGAATGAAGGTTCGAATTGAAATAAGTGTTTGGTTTTTACGCAGCGTGTGGGTGCGGGACATAAAGGGAAACGCTGCAGCGTGAGTCTCGGCAGTTCAGTTGGCCATCGTTCACCGCTCACGGTTGGTGTGAATCGCTCCACTCTCAGCTACTAACGCTAAGAGATTTTGTACTTTAACAGCAGAACCTCAGGCTAGAACGTAAGTGGGAAAAGATTGGCTCTGTTTACTTGCAGTTTTTGGTAGTTTAGAAGCTAGTTTGGTAGTTAGTTTACAGTTTGGTAGATAGCTAGGTAGGTTAGCAGGTAGCTTAGCTAGTTGGTGGTTAAT
>JAIQCU010002458.1:0-11561 GCA_022114935.1 Leptestheria dahalacensis
AACGTTGTCCAGGACCTCTTTTCATTCCTGGTCATTTTCAATTACATCATTCCCATCTCGCTCTACGTCACATTGGGTACGTACTGTCAAGAATTCTACATTTACCTGAAACAATTTAACTATTCGAATCATTCTTTAACATTCTTGTCGAGACATCTCAATATTTTGACTAATGTCGGTAAATATCGTGTTCAGTGTAAATTCTACTTGAAGTCGGAAATAGATTGTTTTGTCAAGTTATCTGAGAATTAATCGAGACCGTTGAATAATGACTAAGATTATTAAATTACCTTCAAAGTTAATTTTTTCCTGAATTATGATTGGTTTTCAAGAGGTGTTTTGCTGATTTCTTCCATGTTTTGTTTTGCAGAAATGCAGAAGTTCGTCGGCAGTTTATTTTTCACCTGGGATAAGGAACTTTACTGCCCGCTGACCGACCAAGTGGCCATCTGCAATTCCTCGGATTTGAATGAAGAACTGGGACAAGTATTGACCCATCCTAACTGCATTTAACGTTAAATTAAGATTCGTCAAAAGTTAGAGCGACGGTGTACCTTATGCATTATGCACGCAACTTTATCAAAATGTCATAATTTTATTCTATTTTCTGTGGGAATTATCATCTATTAAAATTATGTACCAAAATTTTCGAAAAAATTATAATAATTTAAGAAATGAATCAACAATACTCTTTCCTTTTTACAATTTAAATATTCGTAGATTATTGGTATACAGATAAGTCAATTGCAATTATAGGTCAATAATTCATATTTCGTATTAATCAACATTATTGTTGTTTATAAAAGGTGCAATATTTATTCACCGACAAGACTGGCACGCTCACCGAAAACAACATGGAGTTTCGCCAGTGTTCCATAGGAGGACTCAAGTTTGTCGAGCAGCAAGGGGGACTCTTTTTGGCAGCGCAGGACGACAATTATCGGTTTCTGGACCCTGTTCTGCGTTTCACCGTACGGCTAATGCACTTATAAAAAAATATATTAATCATAAATATTAATAGTATATATTATTATATTGTTATATTAGTTAAATTACTATATAATATATTTATAATAAATTGTAGGAGCCTCTTGAAGAGTTTTTCGTCGTCCTCGCCCTGTGTCATACAGTGCGAGCCAGCACGGGAACTTCGATTCAACAGCTCAACAATATTCTGGACCATAACGGTGGCCTCGGTTGTATTAATACAGTATTCAGGAAAGAGTCTGCAGATTACGATTATCAAGCTTCTAGTCCGGATGANCTATCTATCTATCCATCTATCTATCTATGTTATCTATCTATCTATCTATCTATCTGTCTATCTATCTGTCTGTCTATCTATTTACCCATCTATCTATAAGTATACATACTAATTTGTAAATCAATAATGGAAATATTAATATAGAACGTCGTTCTTGATTTAACAGTGAGAGACTTACGTAATCATCATAAGATTTGACGTAAGCCTTGGAGCGTCCGTAAGGCTGTACGTAAGTCGGTTCGTAGGTCTGCTGCTGGTCATAAGTGCGGACGTACGGTCTGACGTAGCTGGACGCGGAGACGACGGCGCACAGCGCAGCGATTACAACGAGCATTACCTGTTAGTTTGTGTATTTAAAATAGTAGTTAATCATCCAATAGAATATTAGGATAATGTCATTACCCAAGGAAACTATTAACATATTATATCTTAAACTCATCAATCAGTGTAAAAATCACAATTTAACATACTGACTCAACTGATCAACTGACAAATTGGTTTAACCAATCAAGAAATTGAAGGATTACTAAATTAAAGCCATTAACTAATAATCATGAACTACTGACAAACGGTAAAATTTGGAAGTACCTTCATCCTGCAGTGAGTCGTAGATTGCCGTGTTCGTTCGAATGGAACTGATAGCTGCTAGTGGGACAACTGCGCCGTTTTATACTGGATCCCATTGGACCGCCGCGGTGTGTCCAAATCACGCTATCCAACTGACCTTCACTGGATATCTTCGACATGTTCTCCCCGAAATGGAGAAAAGGCCGTCCAGTACCTTTAGGACCAAAAAAATCGCATTCCGCGCACATGTGATTTAATTATTTCGATACACATGCCGTTTCTTGACAATTTTCACCATCACGAATGTGGCCTAGATCTCTTTCTTTAGATGAAATCTCCGAACCCAGCAGCAGAGGGGTGAAAAAATCAAGTAAAAAACATGTAAATGTCACGAAGTAATTTACAGAATGCATTGCTGAAGCGAAAAGTAAAAGTTTTGTGTTGTATTTTAATCACCTGAGGTAAATCTTAACAGTGGTATAGTTAAGTAGCTGATTGATTTAATGAAACGGAGCGTAGGACGATAGATCTTGATTGACAAATCAAAGGGCGGCCACTCTGGAATGAACCCAAATGGATAACCCGTGTACATTCGCGCCCGATATACACTTGCTTCTCGCTCTTTATGGGCTTGTAATCAGGCCCGATTCAAGATGATTTGATATATTTAAACTGCCCACAAAATTACGGAACTTATGCGGTGGGTTTAATCAATCCCACATGAGGTTTGGTTGATTGTCGAGATGATCGTCGAGTTGGTATTGGATCAGATTTAATCAGCACTGTAATTAAAATTAATTGAGTTGTATACGTTACTCGATTCATTAACAGTGTTTTATGAAGTATATTGTATACGACCTTAAGGTACGACCAGGAATTCGAAGTATCTGTGCCAATTATAAAATGTTGGAAAAAGAGGAATTCTTCTCAATAATGGCAAGGACAGGAATCTGATTAATTAGTTCATTTTTTTTCACTTTAAACCGGATTTTCCAAAAACTCAACCGAGAAGAAAGCAAGTTCCTTTGACTGTGGTAAACTTTAGGAAAAAACAAGTCGATCCTGAAGGAGAACGTGCAGCTGTTGACATATCCAGCAATTTCCTCGTTTCCTTGACGACATGTAACTCATCGATCCGAGATTTAAATCTATCACTAAATAATAATAATAACCGCTGTATTAATTAAATATAATGCCACTATTAAGTCAATTTTTTAAATTGCAACTTTCGTCATGTAACTTCTTCTATATTTATTTTTTTTATATTACAAACACTTGAAATTTCACGTAAATGAGTCGTTTTTGAGAAACCGAAATGGAGAAACATCATTTAGCAATTTGCATTTTCCTTTGTGGCCGTTTACCTCCGCGGCCCCTCCTGGAAGATGGATTCTTCATCGACTGGATAAACTCCTGCTCGTCGCTCCGATGGAGTCTCTTCTGATCCGAGTAGGAATTCAAGGGTTCCTCCATCCAGCGTTCAAAGATGGCCTTCATCTGCTGGCGCGCCTTTTGGGAGCCCACGTTGACCGTCGGTGTAATCTCCTTGGGCCGGAAGAACTTGACAAACCTGCGCAGTTCCTCGTAGCTCGAGTGCTCGCTGTAGGGAACGCCGCACACTTGGATTCGTCCGTACGACTGAATGGGGATCCCTTGCAGTCCCTTCCGGCTAACGGATTGGTCGTACTCCCATCCTGTGGGTTTCAGTGCCAGAATATGCGTGTAATCCGGCTCCAATTCCGCCAGGTACTTCTGCAGGTTACTGACTGACAGATCGCCCATGTTGACAACGTGAACCTGAGCACTTCTGGGATCTGCAACGATGGATCGGCTCAGTTCGGGATCGTCGAGGCAGTCGAGGACCCGTCGCTTTTGAGGAGGGGCCCAGATTTTGGAGCGGATTTCTTCGGCAGCTGCCCGGAAGACCTTTTCCTTACCGATAGTGTAGGAACCGCAGACGACAAGCAACTTCCGACCTAATCTTTCATAGTTTTCCCGGACGAGGCCCTTGATATAGTCGACTACATCCTCCTGAGGAGGGAAACTCCATTCTTCGGAACAGTAGGTCGTATCGAGGAATAACTGATCGATTGGGGAGAATTTCAAGTGGCGACATTTCTCCATGTCCGGATGTGCGCGGAAGTCGCCGACGTGCAGGTACGTTTTTCCTGAGAGCGGCCGGAAGAGGAACATGACCGCACCCGGGCAATGGTTGGCATCCAGGGCTATGACTTCAACATTCTCGATGATTCTGGATTCGTTCAGAGGTAAAGGTTTGATCAAATTGTAATTTAACTTCAGTTTTAGCTTGACTAAATTGGCGGTGATCTGACTGCAGTAGAGCGGCTTGTCCAGCCAGTTACCTAGACCGCCATAATGGTCATAGTGGAAATGAGTAAGGAAGTAACCCGTGACTCCCGGGATCTTCCCGTATGAGAAAGCGTCAACGACAAAACTGGTATTGGGTATTCTTTTGTAGAACGGGCACGTTCGACCGGCGGGGACGGTCGCCGTCTCGACTGTGGACTCGGCAGCTTGCAGGGCCTCGCGAACGGTGGCCGCGGTGCCCCTCATGCGACTCATAAGACTGCTCCATGCCGACTTTGCGTGCTCTCGAATGACGGTGAGTGGTCCCTGGTTGTCCTCTGTCAGGGAATTCTCCTCAGGGATGACGGTCTCAGGCTCGGGGGTTCCTCGAGCTGAGTAGAACGCCGTGATAGTGGTCTGCTTGCTGGCCGGTGACTTGTTTGAAGCACCAACGGGAAGTTTCGAAGGCGTCTTCATTCCCTCGAGCACCAGGGGCTGAGTTGTCTCTCCGGAACGAGTCGATTCGTTTAACAATGCGGTTGACTGTTGTCGCGGAGGTTCCACGGTGCTGTGGGAACAGTTCGAAGCGACAGACGGTGCAGAAACGGATGAGGCTGTTTCCACATTATTGATCCAGTCTTGAATAGTGTTGCGTTTGTCAGGATCTAAAAGTGACTCTAGTAACATATCGTCTTCTTCGTTTACTAGTGCGTCAGTTCTCGAAGCTTCAATGTTGCCTGCTGGTTTTCCCGCCGGCTTCGGCTCGGTTGTCGTTTCGGATGGAGTTGCAGCAGTTTCGAGGTGCTGAGTACCCTGTGTCTCAAAGGTAAACGTAAAGTCTGATTCCTGTGCGCTCTGCGATTTCTGATCTTTTTGAGTATCATTTGGCTGGTGTTTGTGCCCTGACTTGCGAGTAACAAGTAGAGGTACCGCGCACTGCGGAATCGTGGATGTCTGTGAAGGTGTCTCGGTGCGCAATTCTTGGGTTTCCAACGTGAATGTGTAGTCTGATTCCGGCTCACTGCCCGGTTTTTGTTCGCCTGGTTCCGATGTCTCTGGCCGCCGGAATCCAAGATCGGACTTGCGTTTCACGGTGAGGGCCCCAGCGGTTTCTGTTAACTTAGGTCGTTTTGGAGAAGATGCTTCGCTGCTGCTACTATCGAAGAGAGCCTCCTGTGTTACAGTCGTTGATAACAATGACAAGCCATTACTTTCAACAGTAGCATTCATTGTTGAGATGTTGGCCCTGGATGCACCATTGTTGCGTCTAGAAGAGAGGGAAAGTCGTAACCGGGAACTGGTCTGTGAAGGAGATACAAATTCTTTCGACCGCCCCTGCTTTGATCCTAACTTCCTCAGTTCCTGTGAAGGGTCCCAGTCATCACTGTCACTGTCCATGTCCCACGTGTAATCTGGTGCATCAAACAGAATTCATTAAAAACACAAGAAAGGATTCACAACAACATGTGGAAAGATAAACATTTCCTACTCGTAAATAGCAAACTTACTTTGATATTTGTTGATCAACTGACGTGGCCGATCCTCTATTCAAGGTGCGGGGCAGTCCAAATATGATTATTGTTTAAGATATTGTTATGTAAGATTCAAGGCTCGGTTTCGACAGACAAACTACTCGCCAAGTTCAAAAATTCAAAACATATCTTGTCCTCCTGGGTATGGTGTCCCTAATGTAATGCCTTAGTTCAAGTTCCGGCCGCCAGGTGACGCTGTAATAACTATCACTTCATTGATGTCAAAAACATTTCCTGTATTTTTTTTAACTATTTAATTCAAATTTATATACTTTCAAAATTCATAACAAAACTGATGCAAGTTATAACAAACTCATCCAGCTTCGGGGCGACTCCCGCGACTCTCGCAACTTGTCGTTCCTCAACAAAATAAGCTGGTCGAACCACAATGGACAGTTCAGTTGAGCTTAGATATACATAACGCTGTTAAAAATTGAATTCCAATTCAATATGTTGTCTATCACACAATAGTTGATTCAGTAGATTCATGTCATTGGCCAGAAGTATTAACGTTTTGAAAGTCCGGGCCAATAGATGGCGTTAGGACGGTGTTTACCGGACCACAAGGTGGAGGGGGGTAGACGTGACAGCGTGCGGCTGAATTTGAAAGTGAGCGGAAAAGCGTCTGCCAAATTGCCAAGGCACTGAAGCTGAGAGAGTGAGAGAGAGAGAAAGCGAAAGGAGAAACTTTTTCTCGCTCACAGACACAAATTCACGCTCGAGTTTCGTTTAAGCGCAGTCATAACTTCACATCTTTCATACAATTCATCGGTTTCATTTCACTCGTCTTCTTTTTTCCAAACTCGCCCCCCACAAAACCGTTCTAACCGTCGTCCACATTCAAATTTACCATTTTGTTTAAACTTCAGTCAGCGTTAATTCCAATTGAACTGAGCTTGTATTATATATTATATATCAATTAACCAGTAAGAAAGTGAAAAAATGGATGAAGAGGGTTGTAATAGCGACAGTGTCAGACGCAGGTTGCGAAAGATGGCTTAAAAAGAAGTGTAGGAGAGCGGGCGCTGATTGGTCACGATTTAGAAAATTCACCTAGCCGACTCAGTGGGAGAAGAAAGTGGCTCTAGCGTGCACTGTTTCTATTTGTCTTTTCGGGGCAGAGGGGGGCTTTCACTTTTCCTTTCGTCTCGACTTTCTATAGCACGACCGTTTTGCCTTGTATTGTGGGCGAATTCATTCCAACTTCTCTTTTGATTCACCTGTGCAAGTTGCACAAAAACTGATTAGATCAGCTGCATCTGATGAGACCCACAATCTCCATATTGTGGCAAGGTCAACTGGTAACCGTACGGGCACAGTACAACGCGCTGGTCTAAGATTCAAACCTTAATTCTGGCTCAACTAAGGGCTCGAAATAATTGAAAATTTGAGGGTACATAACTAAGTCATAGTAGAATAAACGAGTAAATTTTGGTTACTATCCAGCAAAACCTGTTGAAGATATCACCAACAAACCTGGATGAATTTAGGTTCGTGCTGGGGAAAAGTTGATCGCTTATGGCGTCCATGTTTTCACAGATATAGCAACCCAAAAAATACCAAGTACACAACAGTTAGTGCTTTACACACTGGTAAATTTACAGCGAAATCGGATTATTAGTTTTGCCACAATAAAATTCTAAAGTTAGAAAGATTAGCTATGGCTAGTTTAACTGAATTTGGGTTTGATGTCAAATTCCCATGCGAACCATAAGAGCTGGTTGAACTGCTGGTAGACCTGCTGGTTTTTGCACTGGGATGAACTGACTATTTGTCTTCAGTTGTATGTTCAAGAGCAAAGTCAATGGAGCCATTTAATTCAACTTATTAGTACTCAAGTCTAAGATTATCCACTCTTGATGGTTTTGTTACCACTTATATGTTTTGTCAGAAATGATGTTGTTATTCAAGTTGAGTTCAATGGATAACCAACGATTGGCTTGGTAATTTTTTTCTTTTTTGGAAAAAAAGACGGTCGTTAAAAGTTTGCGAGGAAAGATCGAAAGTTCGAGATTCTCTCTTTCGCCATCTTTTTTTAATTAATTCTCAAATTGTGATTTTTTTCGGGTCGCATTCGTGAAAGTTTTCGACTGAGAACTGAGTTTTTTAACTTGTATCTGATATTTGAATCCTTCTTTATTAAATTGTCTTGTAATTATAATAACATCCTCCATCTATCTATCTACCTATCTACCTATCTATCTATCTATCTATCTATCTATCTATCTATCTATCTATCTATCTATCTATCTATCTATCTATCCATCTATCCATCTATCTATCTAACTATCTATCTATCTATCTATCCATCTATCCATCTATCTATCTAACTATCTATCTATCTACCTATCTATCTATCTATCTATCTATCTATCTATCCGTCTATCCATCTATCTATCTATACATCTATCTTTCTATCTATCTATCTATCTATCTATCAACTATGGCAGTCATCATTATTCAGGTTTAAGAAAACATCATAATGTCATATTCGGATTTTATTGGGAAAAGCTAATTATAATCCTTCTATGAAACTTTATACTCAAGACGGCAGGTCTGTAAGATTGATAAAAGCCATTGGTCTATAATGGCAGTTTCGGTCAGTTTATGGAAAACAAATGACGGTCGCGTCCCGCATAAGCGAATCTGGAACTGGACTGCGGCTGGCGCAGTGAAAGGGAAAGGGAAAGTGCCCTGTTCTATACCACTTACTTCAATTCACAGCCGTTTTTCCTCAAATAATCAAATTGACATATTCAGCGTCTGCAATTACGCACAAGATTAACTTGATTCAAAATCTATTCAATCTATAATTAAACTACAAAATTATTACCGTCTTGAAGTGAACGGGAGTATAGTTTAGCCTTCCTTTTGTAAGTTCCTAATTGAACATCTTATCTTAATTATAGTAATTTAGTGAAATTAAGATGCGTGCTTTACTACTCTAGTGCTTCTGCCTCGGTATTTTAAGTTAACTACCATGTGATTCATGTTCGATAGTGAATGATAGATTGCATACGGTAGTGAAGATAGATTGTAGAGTTGAGAACACTCGTAGACACATTGGCTGTGCGGCCCTGGAACTAGTGCGGGGAAAGGCGAGCGGAAAGATGACCCAATTGGACTACATCTAACTGGGCCACGGTCGTTCATATAGATATTCATTTATTTATTCTCAAGCGTTTTTTCTCCCTATTAACGCTCCTTTTAACCATTGATTAAACGCTATTTAATTAAGTTTAATTAGACATACTGCACAGGTTTAATAACCGTGGTTTCGGTATTTATCATAACATTGATATTTATTGCAATTAATTAAGTATTGACTATAAACTTATAAGTTACAAGTTTAAAGTTCACCTGCTGTTTGTAAAGAGCGAGAAAAGTGGTTGGGAAATGTTTCCACACTTGAAAATCTAACGCTTTCACGAAGCTCCCATTAAACGCGTTCTCTCTCCTTCGACTTTCTTTCCTTCATCTTCTTTTGTTTCCTCTCCTTTTTTCTCTCTCTCTGTCCTTTTCTTTTCACGGTTTTCCTTTCATAGAGGCGAGTTTTCATTTTCTTTTATTGGAACCAACAAAGTTTGCCGTCTATTAGGAAGCCTTTAACTTTGGCCAGAAACTTTCTCCCTCGTCCGTTTCATCGCTGAGGAAAAACTATAGAGGCGCCATCTTTTCTCCAAAAGAATATAGCCCCCCCGGCAGTTATAGCCTCAGGCGCTCTGGGTTGAGCCACGCCTCCTGCCTCTTCCCATTGGCTGCGAGACTTTGAGAGCTCCACCTCTGATATAAAGATGAGATGTAATATAATACCGTTAATAATATAAATTATGTATTTAATGTTTCTGAAGTTAATTATTGATTTAATGCTGCGCAACGTAGTTAAGGTAAGTAAGTTAAGGACGCTGATACGCCTGTGGGTTCAGAACATTAGTTGCGGGCTATGCACTGACCGAAAACTCGGGCGGAACTTGTGCAGCTAGCTGGATAAGAATTAAGCCACGCCCCCTGATTCTTCTCATTGGCTGCGGGACTATTGTAGAAGGTACGTCGCCTCCGGCGATTTGCACGTCTGGGGTTCAGAGTGTCAGAAGCGGGCTATACACTGACCGAAAACTCGGGCGGAACTTGTGCAGCTAACTGGAATTCGAATTAAGCCACGCCCCCAAATTCTTCTCATTGGCTATTGGACTTGAGAGCTCCGCCTCTTGTAGAAGGTTCGTCGCCTCCGGCGATTTGGAAGTCTGGGGTTCAGAGCGTCAGATGCGGGCTATACACTGACCGAAAATTCGGGCGGAGGATGTAGAGTCTTTGATTGGTCCGTCGTTGTGTTTTAACTGGACCGTCGTGAAACTTGCTTTCTCCCGCGGCGCGCACGGTTTTCCGTCAAGTTTCCAGCCCTGGGGGTGCGTGTGACTTTCTCCCTTTTTTTCTTCTTCTCAAATTGTGACGGGCAACTGCAAGTGAAAAGTGTAAAAGCACAACTGTCTTCTTGTTAATGGGAAAAGGTTAGTAGATGTAATGAGGGACTATATTGTGTAAGATTTTAACATCAAAAATATAATATATCAACTAGAGGGATTAACCTGCTATACTAACATGGTCTCCTATTCATAAATCAAACTGTGAAATAACGTCATTATGATACAATTTACTAAAAATAAACATCAATCGAATATGAGCATTCAATCTGTTTTAAGCAGCTTTCTTTCTTATAATCGGATTTATCGCGAATTGGGATTAGAATAACCAAACATTAAAAAAAGAATTTTTTTATAAGTATAGATCCCTAAATTTCTTAGTATTTCGACTTATTTCCCGTAATTAAGATTCAAGTTAGGAATTTATAAAATCAGTGAATTACAGGAAAGAAGTCCTTGTGCACAAACTTTTCACTTACCGCACGGGCGCCATTTTGAGCGCCGTGTGCCAATAGTTTTAATTAAACTCCTTTAACTACTAGGAATTTATTATATGAACATTTATTTTTAGTTTCTGTTCGCATCTAACTCTCACACTGAAAATTATTCTTTGCATCATTTTATCCTTGTATTTTGGAATAAAAACAGCGAATTGTAACGGTTAAGACGTCTTACTCGAAGCGGTCAGTGCGAGATACAAGTTAAGCAGATTTAGTGACAAGATTTTAACTTTGCGTTATTCTTAAATTTGAAAATTCTTTCTGGGTCGATTCAACACCTGTAAGTACCTCTTTCAGTAGCTGCTTAAATAACAGTAATTTCTGTATTCAAACGTGATTTTAATCCAAGTTAAGCGAGTTATTCGCAGGAAGTAACCAAAGTGCAATTAATATATAGAAAACACTTCAAGTAATGGAATTTACATTAGTTAATTTAAGATAATCGTATATGTAGTTCCTAGATGTATTACACGTGGCTTAGTTGTCTTTTTAATTGACGTTTTATAATTACATAACGAGTATTGGTTTCAGGAGTTCAAGAAAAACCAGTACTGGAGAACTGGAGAATGTCGAACTCGTGTTGAACGGTGTGATTTGCTCGCCTTGAACCCAATGGCGGTTGGCGAAAAGTCGACGGGTTCGCAAATCCAATTTTCAAAAATTTTTCAAAAAAGGGATTCTTGGTATTTTTAAAAAAGGGATTGTAGAGGTTTAAAGGATTTTGAGAATTTCGCAGGGATTTTTAAAGGAATTAAATTTTTGACTGAAATGTTTGAGGATTTTTGTTCCGAGTTGCGAACCCCTGGCGAAAAGTAGCATTTTAGAAGGAAAAGCGACGTGCCTTATCATTGATAGTTGCAAGTCCGAGACCACGCCCCTTTCTATCTCTCTCTCTTGTCCTTTCTTTCTTTCTCTCTTTGAGCGCTACACAAAGCCTCCACGTTTTCCCTTTTCCCAGCCCGGAGTGGGA
>JAIQCU010002459.1:0-10920 GCA_022114935.1 Leptestheria dahalacensis
TTTTCCAATTCCAGTCAGACACAATGATTCTGGAATAACTGCGCTGCACTAAGTTGTTGAAATCCAAGGATAGACGTCAGCAAGAGGAAAGAAAAGCAACAAAAAAACTGTGACTGTTAAATATAACACAACCATTACAATGTTTTGAACTGCAACAATTGTGATTGATTTGCCTAAATTATACGAACTGGAAACAATCTGATAAAAATTTACTGACTAAATTAAATCAACGATATCGCGAAATCATGCACTATTCATTGAACGACTTGGTTGGACCTCGGACTGTAAAAAGATTCGGAAGGACTCAAGATCCACGTGAAGAATTGAAGCCCATGTACTCTGGACTAAGCTAGTCGAAATTGCAGTTGTTAATGCATGAAAGTTAATTTGATAGAAGATTATCAAATATGTATAAATAGTAAACTTTTATTGACTTCCACAAAGTAAAAACAATGCGTCAATATCTTATTAGTGTAACATTTCCGAGTGGTTTCTGCATTCACTGTATCGATTCAAATACCTTGTAACCTTTGTAACCCTGATCATCATTCGCACACTTTAACAGAAGTTAATTAATAATGATGGAAAATTAAACTAATAGTGAAAGACAGTTGAGATAAATAATAACAAAATAGTTAAATAAAATATATAATAGAATAAGATGGTTAAGGCCGCTGATAGGTTCCCATGAGAAATCAGCAAAACTAAGATTTAAAAAAAAGTATCACTACTGGAATCATACATAAAAGGTGAAAGTTTAAGATTCCATACAGCTAATTACTTTGCTTGTTTTCCTTACAGGAAGTCGTGGTGCTGGTATACAGCCCGATGCAAAAAATGGCGGGTCGAGGACCTGCTGAATGACCTACTGATAACCGCTTACCCGCTGGATTTTGAAGAATATCGGCAGTTTCAGCAGCTCGTGCGTCGATAAGCCATCAGACTGGAACCAGATGAACGATGATGGGTTTGCACTGGGCCTCAACACGGCGTAAACAAACTCTGGAAAGACTGGGAACTTCTTTCCTATTAACTTTACTTTCATATTATAAAACCAATAAAAACGCTAATGACAAAATTACACAGAAGAAAGGAAGGACTACAATTCAGTTAACTGCATATGATGGATGGGTACTTCTGTGAAGCAGTCAAATAAAGACATTAAGTTATGTTACGTGAATATCAAGCGGAATTTATTCAAAAACTTAAATGTTGGACTCGTTAAGATATTCTCACTCTCGAGCATCACCTTAGAATTAGGATTGAAATCTAAGTTATGTCAATAACACATATCTCGTTTGAAGGATCATCGTCTTCCGTTTCAGTTTTCAGCTTTCGTCGATTGGTAATCAGTTAGATTGCTGTACAACGGAGACAATGGTAACTCGCCAGCGAATCCAGGTAATATATGCTTGAAGTGTATTACATTTTACGTATTACATTTTTGACAACTCAAAAATAGCCAGAAAATTGTGAAGCTCTTGAAATCTCAGCTTTAGTAGGGAGAAACCTGCTGTCCTATTCTATAATGGAGGTAGGCAATAACATATTTTATATATTGGTGTGGTACGACAATGCATATTATCGTTTTGGTATCCAGTTTGTACAGTTTGTATTCTACTCATTTAATGTGTTCTAGAATTCGTTCTACTATTTAACTTCGCAGCAAGTTTGCTTATAAACGCAGTCATCCTGGTAATAGCATTACTTGCCGTTTGCTCTTATTGTCCTTGTTATAAGGTAATAACGTATCCAAAGCTTATAAAACCTCCTTCATTCACTTACACGTTGATTTACAGTGGCCGCCATATCTTTCAGAATTGCTGCATGGACATGCTGCGAAAAAAAGGATGGACCTCGTATCAGTATGATACATTATGTTTTGTTTTATGTTCCCATGATTTTCCGTCGATATCGTAATGTTCTACTAATGTATGTTTTTCTCTGATGCAAATTTGAACACATTAATATACGCTTCAGAGCAAACGGGGTTAATTATAACTGATGGCCATTTTAAAAACGTATATAACTTCTACGAATACCCTATTAATTATAACCTACGTTGCCCGAGAGGTCTGAAAGAAAGAGCATATAATACATGTGAATGGAAAAGCGGATGCATCAAACGAATGTTTAGTTACAAGGCCAATCCTTCTCATCTTCCTTAACACACTGGTACCTAGCTAGTCTGAAGCTCAATTATGTATTATAGGGATAATAGTTTCTACATTACACTACTTCTTAGACTACCACCTCTAAGAACCACTATCTGTTCACTGCTACTATACTCTAGAAACCCTCATAACGCTTAGTGTTAATGTTATAGTTACCTTATATAAAACAGAAATAAATTGTTAAGGCTAGTTACAAATAAAACACATAAAGCAATGGTTCGTTGTACCCGTGAAACTACTTGTAAATCCAGGCACAGAAATAACCAACTACTGAACTGATTTTTCCGATGTATATTATAATACTGAAACCTTCAACACAAAGGTCAAAGTACAGCTGTACGTGTTGAAAGATACAGTGAATACGAGATTAACGTGAAAGATGGAAAATGTTTCTGTTTGGGATACACCGCGGGATACATTCTACGCCAGCGTGTTAGTACTTGACTCCTCCAGAAGATGGTGGCAGATACGCGGTTGTCGGAGGTGAAGCTACTGGTGGAGACGCGATTGCAAAAGCCTGCTGAAACAGATTCTGGCCGTTCACTTGAGCCCCACCATAGGATCCACCAGATGCAGGAGAAGAAGCTGCTCCGGTTGTTGCCAGTAATGGCTCTTGCACAAGGATCACAGGCGTCCCTTGCTGCTGCTGTTGCTGCTGAACTGGCTTACCAGCGTTTTCGATTCCACCTTGCTGAGTGCGAGGTGGAAGATACTGCTGTCCTAGGTTAAAGGTTCCTTGGGTATTGGACAAAACTGGCTGTACCTGTGGCGAAGAAACTAAACCCAACGAATGGGAGTTTGTTCCCTCTGTGAAAAGATTTGCACTTGTAGACACGACAGAGCCATGTCCTACTTGGTGTTGGTTCTGGTATCCACCTGAAGTAGGTGCCGGGTCAGGGGCAGCTGCAACTACAGGGGTTGTAGCAGAAACCTGCTGAAACAGAATCTGGCCGTTCACTTGAGCCCCACCAAAGGGTCCACCAGATGCAAGGGAAGAAGCTACTTCAGTTGCGGAAAGCGATGGCTTTTGATCCAGGATCAAAGCCGCCCCTTGCTGCTGCTGCTGAACTGACTTACCAGCGTTTTGGTTTCCACCTTGCTGAGCAGCAGGCGGGAGATACTGCTGTCCTAGGTTAAAGGTGCCTTGGGTATTGGACACAACTGGTTGTACCTGTGGCGAAGAAACTGAAACCAACGAAGCGGAATTTGTTTGCTGTGTTAAAAGATTTCCACTTGTAGAAACGACAGAACCATGGACTGCTTGGTTCTGGTTCTGGTATCCACCTGAAGCAGGCGCAGGAGAAGGGTCAAAGGTAACTACAGGGGCCGTAGCAAGAGTTGGCACCGGAACATTAATTTGGTGTGCAGGAGCTAGAGATGGACCGTTCACTTGTTGGCTTACTACACTGCCAGCCGTTGAAGTGAACGAGCTCTGCACCCCCTGGTTTTGATATCCCTGCTGAATTCCCAAACTTGGACTGAGCTGCTGGATAGCGCCGGCTCCCAGATCCTGCGACCCAACACCTTGAGTTGACTGTAACTGCTAGAACGAATTAAGTGTGTTAGATAGTGGGATAAGTAGTTTTACTTGAATAATTACCAGAGGGCTTTGTTGGCTTGGCTGGGGCACAGCATAAAGCTCCTTGTTCTTGTTGTACAAGCCAGGGGCCTGCTCACAGTCGAAATCGTTCCACCAGACACAGACAAAGTGTTCTTGGCTGAAGATGGTGCCATTGGGGCACAGGAGGCTCCATTGCCGGTTATCCCAGCACACATGGAATACCTGGCAGCGGGTTGATACGTCAGCATAATAGCCGGGGAACTGCTGGCTTGAACAGGTGAAGTCGGTAGGTGGAATAGAACTAAAGATGGGATAGTCAGCATCTGGCTCTCCAGGAATAGCGGAGTAGTCTCCTTCGTTGACTTGCTCTCCTTGAGATTGCCCGGAACCCTGGGACCCTGGCCTGACAGGAACAGGGACTGGCGCAGGAGCCGGGGGGAACGGTACTGGAGCAGGGACAGGCACAGGAGACGGGGGAAATGGTACTGGAGCAGGGGCAGGAGGTCTAGGAGCAGGTACTGGTGAGGGTGGGAATGGGGCTGGTACTGGAGCAGGTGAAGGACGAACAGCTTGACCAGGAGGACGGATGAGTTGGCCTGGAGGTACTCCGGGTCCTGGAAAGAAAGAAGGAGGTGCCGGGGGACCAGCAGGTTGAGGCAAGATTTGTGGAGGTGCTGCTTGAGGAGGGGGAATTAGCGGTGGCGATGCTACAGCAAGAGAAGGGCTGTACAAAGTGCTGGTTATAGACCCATATTGCTGTTGGGAAGATGATTGCACCAGTGGTCCAACAGGTTGAGGCAACTGTGTGGGTGCTGCTTGAGGAAAAGAGACTTGAGCCAGAGAAGGTGCTGTAGGGGGAGAAGGAGGNAAGTGCTGGTTGCAGATCCGTATTGCTGTTGGGAAGATGATTGCACCGGCGGTCCAACAGGCTGAGGCAACTGTGGGGGTGCTGCTTGAGGAAAAGAGACTTGAGCCAGAGATGATGCTGTAGGGGGAGGGGGAGGAGTATATGAGGCGCTAGTTGCAGGCGCGAATTGCTGCTGGGAGGAAGAGGATGCTGAAGCGGAGGCGAAACTTGATCCTGTACTGGAATATCCTCCTTGATTGAAAACGACTCCTGAGGACTGAGCACTCCCACTTCCGCCATAGTTTAGCTTAGCTCCGGAAGATTCTTCGGACATAAAAAATTACAAGTAAACTCACTTGCTAGTTCAAAGGTTCTTGCAAACTTGATACCCATACAGTATCAAGCACACACAACCAAATGTAAGGGATAAGTCTAACGCAGGTCTATATTTAAAGGTGGTCATAGCACAATGAGAACTTACGGCTTCCTTGCTGAGCTGTGCCTCCAACAGCGGCATTAAAAGAGACCTGCTGCGAAACTTGTGACTTTTCTGCACTAGCAATAGACTGGCTAGGACCGACGGAAACTTGCTGACCGCCAAACAGTTTATTGATCGTAACNTAAGGAATAACTCCAACATGGGTGTATATTTAAACAGAAAGTAGTAATCGTAGCATAACGAGAACTTACGGGCTCCTTGCTGAGCTGTGCCTCAAACAGCGGCGTTAAAAGAGGCCTGCTGCGATACCTGTGACTTTTCGGCGGTAGCGATGGACTGGCTAGGACCAACGGAAACTTGCTCACTGCCAAACAGTTTATTGATCGTAACTGCTGACTGAGGGGCGTGCTCTGGAAGTAAAAGGAGTGTAAGACAAAGGCCATATCTGGATTACAAGAAATCAGGTAGCTACCGTTGGAGAATGTCTGCGATGTTTGGACAGCAAACGGAGACGGAGCTTTTCCTGAGCCACCGTAGCCATTCTGAGCGCGGTTTCCTTCAAATGGTTGAGCTGCAGCTGCGGGTCCTGGGATGTGGAATTGGTGCTGCTGCTGAACCTGGGAGTGTGCAGCAAAACCTTGCTGGTTCTGTGCGCCACCTTGGTGTTCTCGTACAACCTGAGCCGTGTTGAAGGCATTATTTGTAGAAAAGGTATTCTGTTGCTGGGTGACAGCTACAGGAGCTGGCTGGTCGAAAACCAGCTTAGCTTGCGATTGCTCGAAACTGTTGCTGACGACTGCCTGTGCTTTGCCGACGTTGGAATAGGTTTCTTGCCCGCGGCCAGCCTGAGCTTAATCCTGGAATGAGCTACTCGAGAAAGCTTTCTGTAGGGCTGCAGCAGGTGCTGGAGAAGGCTGTGCAGCCGGTGCCGGGGCGAAACCTAAGGAATGGTGCTGAGTTGTTGCAGATGAAAAAAAATGGGCGCTCTCTGTTGTTCCAGAAAAACCATACTGTTCTTGCCCATGGCTTGCTTGAGCAGGAGCAGGGGCATCGAACGACTGTGCTTGATGTTGCTGAACGGGGACCAGTAGAGTAAGACTCTCTGGCTGCTGGTTTTGGCCAGTGAACTGAACGTTTAAGGAAACGTCGTTCTGCTGAGTAAGGAACGGACCTGGGGCAGGGGCTGCAATGTGAACATCTTGCGTCTTTACTTGTTGGTGCTGTTGCTGGAAATGTGCCGAGCTGGTACCTGCTGCTGCATCGACTATCTCACCTGGCCCTGGTATCTTGAACGCCGGCGTAGGCTCTGGGTAACTGTAACCTTGTGCCTGATTAAGGAAAAAAGTCCAATTTACTACTTTTTCTACTGTTGAACGTTTAGGTGGAATGCTTACGTTTACAGAGTATCCGGTAAAGTACAGGAAACCTGAAACTATACCAAAATTCAAGTTAGTTTAATCTGAATATCAAATAATAGTTACTGAAAATTGTTACCAAGAAGAACGATCGTCGTCTTCATCTTATACAGCAACTTCTTCAAGACTGGTGAGGCTATACAGAATATGCCTTGGTTGGTGTGAACACTGGTAGAAGAGTTGCTGACGTTGAATGATGTTCCCAATCCAGTGCGTGCCAGTTTATATGGGAGCGAATCGTAACCCTGAGGGTGAAAGCGAAAGGAGTTCACAACTCCTCCCTCGTTTCTTGTGACAAGCGAGCAAGTAACAGCGACGGGCTCACACAGTATCGACAACAATAAGTAAAACGAGCAACAAAAAGAGCAAACGAAACAATCAACGTGTATCCTTCAACATGTTTTGCCGATCGTTGACGCGGACAAGGGTAAAGTAAATTTTCTCTCCAAATTTTATTTTACGCAGCGTTACCAAATCCTTTGGTATTATTTTGCAGTAATTCAACATATTCCTCTTCATTTTCGCGAATCGTTTTACATGGCAACTCAGAATTATCGTACATCAATTAATAGTATGTCATAATACTCCTCTTACAGTCTATTGCGATTTAATTAAGTGTATGTGATCAAACTATTAATTGGATGCTAGGGAACAAATTAATGTAGATTCCAACAACAACAAAATCTCAATTCTACATTGCAATATTCCGGTTACATTTTAGTTCTGGGATCTTCAGTGGTTCCTACCTTGCGGTTATGGAGAAAACTAGTCCATGCTGCGAGAGTTTTGTCGTTCGTGAAATGGACCACTGCCAAAAGAGACATGTAAAAAAAACTGTACGAATAATATAACCTATGCAAAGCAATGTAGAAAGCATGATGCCCTGCCCAGGACAGTCACCAGCAAGAAAAATCAGGGTTCTTGCCGGGGAAAAGTCGATTGCTTATTGCTCCCACTGTTGCAGAGTTACAGCAACCCGCGAAAAAAACTGAGTGTAGAACTAACAGTAGTCAATATTCATCAAGTTCCGTTAAATTCGGATCGCTAGTTTTGTCAAATTACAATCCTAAGGACTAGAGATTACCGCAAAATTTCCCTTTATCCAGACTATTTTTGCTCTAGCCTGTACGCTTATAATTTTAAGCAGCGAGTACATGCCTACAGTCGAGTAACTGTCTACAATCAAGTTAAAATGGTATGTCTCTCACTGCGCAGACAGTGAGGTTGAAATGACCATGCTCTGTGAATAGGATCACCAAATTATTGCAAAATAAGCTGTTTTGAATGTGTCCTCCCAACAACTTCTAATCCGTTTGAATTTCTACTGCTTGAAGCAGCATTGGACTGCTTCTACTTTCACATTCTAATAATTCTCATGACAGGCGCATTTACTAACGTAGCACATTTGAAAATGCTCAAATGGAACGACTGCACTCTCTGCGCCTCAGAAATTGCCTTAAACCTGTCATTGTTATGAAATACAAGAAAACAATTGAATCCGCGCAGTCTTTGTGTATTTTCGCCATGCGCCATTGGTCTCTTGTCTCGAAGTAGCTCTAACTCACTACAAAAAGAACAAGTGAAACTTGATTGTTTCATTTCTTTCTCGTACGGTTTGGTAATGTTTACGGTTTTCTGAAGATGTTACGAACGTTGAAATGTTTACGGTTCTGTGAAGGTCTTAGAAACATCCATGGATAAGACGACGATTGAATTCGAATCAGCGTGGAAACAAAACTGCGACGAGGTAGTCTTGAAAGCTGATTTAGAAACTCTGCTTCTATGTCGTGTCGTGATGTCGTGATTCGAAGGTATCTCGCTGCTTCCTTCCTCATCTTTTTGCATACCCTCCGAGCAGGCAAAAGACGAAACACCCAGAGACTGCACTATTTTCACTTGCAAGCTGGAACTCGTCTAACAGGTGAGGATTTTTTTAAAGTTTAACGAACAAAACTAACAGACTCATTGTTACTTCTTGTATTGAACAACGTAACTAGAACTCGAAGCTGAACCGTAACCGTATACCACGGCCCGTCCCAAACCGGAGTCCAATCCGGCTTCAGATCAAACTGAAACCTCTCATCTCTTCAATCAGCTCTTTATGAAAAGATGCATAAAGTACAGTACAGTGGCGCTACAATGCCTTCTACTAAGTGTCAGCGTAGCTGGTGCATAATCATCCTGATGATAGCAAGACATGCCGTTTGCTCTTTCTGTCCTTGATATGAGGTTAATGCAGTATTTTCAAAGCTTAACAACGCGATTTGTTCGCTTACATCTTAACTGAAGTGACTGACGGTCAAGCTGTCTTGTCAGGATTAACGGAGGATATGCTGCTGAGGGAACACAAGGACCTTGTATACGCCTTACACATTAACAAGTGTGTTGGTTGCATTTCGTGATGGTTTGCCGACGTGTGTTTCGTTTGATGACAATTTTCAAAGATGATTAAGTGCTCTTGGACGAAATGGGTGTAACGAAAATAATTGGCCGAACTCAAAATTCAGTCCATCTTTAATAAACATACAGACAACTAGCACTACATATTTCTGGAACAACAACTTCAAAGGAAAACTATTATCTATATATATTCTGTTAGAGAAATAAATCATTCTAATCCTCTTCAGGTTTTAAGTACATAGAACTATGTATAATAGATCTATTGCGCAGCTTTGCCATACACTTTAAGACTTAAGTTATACGCTTACGCAACTTTTCAGTTTACCGCTCTTAAGAACCAGTTGCTACCAAGTGCAAATTTACCGTGGTAACCTTCACAACAACTAGTCTTAATGTTACAGTTACCTGAGTTAACGCTTTCTACTGATTACTAAAAATAGACGTAGTACTACCCTTACCGAAGTATGTCTCCATTGCTTTCTTTTCTGCACACAGCTTACCACTTTTAAGAACCTATTGCTGCCGAGAGCAAATATGTACATTAGTAACTTCCACAACAACTAGTGTTAATGTTAACAGTTACCTGCGTTAAGGTTTTCTATTGAGTATTACAAGTATTTATATGATTGTTTGCGTGTACCGTTAAGACTATATTTAAATCCACGTTTCGAAATAAGGAACAACTGAGCTTATTTTTCCTATGTATATTACAATCTGAAACTTCCAACACAAAGATTAAAATACAGCGTGCACTTGTTGAAAGATGTAGGTAATATGAGATTACATGAAAGATTGGATAAGGTTTATGTTTGGGGAACACCGCGTGATACATTCTACGCCAGCGTGTTAGTACTTGACTCCTCCCGAAGATGGTGGCAAATACGCGGTTGTCGGAGGTGAAGATACTGGTGGAGACGTGACTGCAAGAGTCTGTTGAAACAGATTCTGGCTGTTCACTTGAGCCCCACCAAAGGATCCACCAGCTGCAGGAGAAAAAGCTGCTCCGGTTGCTGCCAGTAATGGCTCTTGCGGAAGGATCACAGGCGCCCCTAGCTGCTGCTGGTGCTGCTGCTGAACTGGCTTACCAGCGTTATATATTCCATCTTGCTGAGCAGCAGGCGGGAGATACTGCTGTCCTAGGTTAAAGGTGCCTTGGGTGTTAGACAAAACTGGCTGTTCCTGTGGCGAAGAAACTAAACCAAACGAAGGGGAGTTTGTTAGCTGTGTGAAAAGATTTCCACTTGTAGACACGACAGAGTTATGGCCTGCTTGGTTTTGGTATCCACCTGAAGCAGGTGCCAGAGCAGGGGTAGCTGCAACTACAGGGGTCGTAGCAGGAGCGCGCTGAAACAGATTTTGGCCGTTCACTTGATCCCCACCAAAGGATCCACCAGATGCAAGGGAAGACGCTACTTCAGTTGCGGAAAGCGATGGCTTTTGAGCCAGGATCAAAGTCCCTTGCTGCTGCTGCTGAACTGACTTACCAGCGTTTTGGTTTCCACCTTGCTGACTAGCAGGCGGGAGATACTGCTGCCCTAGGTTAAAGGTGCCATGGGTATTGGACACAACTGGTTGTACCTGTGGCGAAGAAACTGAACCCAGCGAAAGGGAGTTTGTTTGCTGCGTGAAAACATTTCCACTTGTATAAGCGACAGAACTATGGACTGCTTGGTTCTGGTTCTGGTATCCACCTGATGCAGGCGCAGGAGAAGGGACAGCTGCAACTACAGGGGCCGTAGCAAGAGTTGGCACCGGAACATTAATTTGGTGTGCAGGAGCTAGAGATGGACCGTTCACTTGTTGGCTTGCTACACTGCCAGCGGATGAAGTGAACGAGCTCTGCACTCCCTGGTTCTGATATGCCTGCTGAATTCCCAAACTTGGACTGAGCTGCTGGGTAGCGCCGGCTCCCAGACCCTGAGACCCAACACCTTGAGTTGACTGTAATTGCTAGAATGAATGAAGTTTGTTAGATAGTGGGATTAGTAGTTTTACTTGAAGAATTACCGAAGGGCTTTGTTGGCTTGGCTGGGGCACAGCATAAAGCTCCTTGTTCTTGTTATACAAGCCAGGGGCCTGCTGAC
>JAIQCU010002460.1:0-10845 GCA_022114935.1 Leptestheria dahalacensis
TCGGACTCGAGGACTTTAATTGCGCTCAGGTCAACACAAAGGCCGTAACTGTTTTTCTTGAACCAATGTTCAACATATTCTCGCAGGTTATTCTTTGGTTTCGAACATGACGGGGAAATCGTGGTCGGGGACACTACGTGACCTGAGACTCCCTGGTTCTGGTCAGATAAGCCTGCTGACTGTGGTGGCACTTTTCCCAGCTGATGAAAGGATCCCCTGTTGGAATGCAGCTGTTTGGCAAATGCTTTTTTCTTGTCAGGCATGAGAGCTGCTTCCAACTTAACGCAAAATGCTGCAGCTTCTTTCAGGATGATCTTCTCTCCCCTGGTGGAAACTCGAAACGTTCCATGTGGTTCGCATAGAATCCAAAAAGATCAGTTTGCTGTTGGGCAGGCAATATTTTGGACAGCTTGCTTCGACAATACTCTTCAATTTGCGTGATAACATTGTCGTCGATCTGCGAGAGAGTTTTTGACGTAGTGAATCCTTGTAACGTTAAAATTTCACGAACGTTGCGTGGGAGATTTATGCTGTGCCCTTGCAGAGTGTTAAAGAGGTCCTGCTGGAATCCTGATGCTGTAGGGATCACTTCAGCAGTCCGCGACATAAAGCCTTCGGCGATTTCCACGCCATCCACCATACCTTCCATGACGCTGCACCAAACTTGCCAACCACGATTCCACGTACGGCCTACTTAAGTCAAAAAAGATACACTTAAAGCTTACGTCAGACTGCTTTATAATTTGAGATTTTAAAAAATATCCTTTACCTGATTAAAACTGCAGGAAAACAGTATTTGAATTTGGAGCACTTGTGATAACTGCTGGTGTTTATGTTTATGTTTTCTTTTTCAAAGTAAAGGTTCGTCCTAAACGGGAACCTTTGAGACGGACAACTACGAATTTTGTGCGTATGCCTACACACTTCTTAGCACATTAAAAAAGAAGGAAATTAACTTTTTCCACTATTATTTTCCAAGGCGGGTGTTTTTAAGCAAATATTCGCTCTTTTTTAACGGAAACTTGAAGATTCGGTTTCTAAAAACATCTGAAAGTTCTGAACTTGCTGAATTAGCTTTTTTCTTTTCACTTATGATTATTTTGATTTTTAATTGATTTTTTTATTTTTTTTTTATTTTTTTTTATTTTTTCTGGATTTTTTCAGGATTTTTTTATTTTTTTTGATTTTTTTTTGATTTTTTTGATTTTTTCTTTATTTTACTTCCAGGACGCCTTCAGTTAGCCCAACCAGACCTTCCGTGGGACACCATTTGGCAGAATTGCTCCTCAGGAGTACTCAACACCGAAGAAAGGGAAACTCTGCTTCTCCTGAATCACGGCATCCTGTCGACGAGGGAGAGAACTACGCGCATAGGGCTGACACAAAGCGCAACCTGTGCATCCTGCGGCGATGCCACTGAGACTCAGGAACACGCCTTTATGGGATGCCCGTATCGGAAGGACTCATTTGTCAGGCTGGAGGAGCAGGCAGGAACCCTAGGCTCCATGAACCGGGGGGAAACGCTGCTCCGAGGAGGGGTGTCCGGAATCCCAACCCACTGCCGTCAGGCACTGGTCCTCCTAGTGGCCTGCTACGTGAAAACAGCATGGTCTGAGCGCCAGAGTGGACGACCACTGGATAGACAACGCCTTCAGAGGAATATTTCGAAGAAGATGGACCAGGATCGCCGCGGAGGAGCGCGTCCGCCTTTTCGGAACACTGGAACTCGTCTAGAATATTTATTTATTTTTTTATTAAATTTTTTCTCATCCTTATTTCCATATTATTATTTATTTATATATTTTTTCAACTTCTAGTTTCTTCTCTCTATAAGCGCAAGTGAACCTTACGACTAGTCAGTGTGCTACTGTACTTGTATTGACATTGTGATTGGAATACAGTGATTTATAGATTTAAAAAAAATCCTGAAAGAAGATAAAGTACCGATGAACTGAAAAACGCTCCCATGGTGTGGGGAAAGATTTTTTTTCTTAATTACACGATGTTTAAACAGTAGGTATTGCAATGCAAATTTGTTTATAATGTTGTCAACATTTAGTATAACCGGTATCTTTTAAATTAACTAAACTAACTGGTACACAGGTCATTTAAATTTCTGTGGGCCTTGTTCCAAGTCACATTGCATCTTTAAATATATCAAAATACAATTCGAACAGAAACAGAAGAACGTAAACGGGATTAGCTTTTTGTATCAGGTTCCTTGCACGTGCCTCATAGACTGCGTCCTTGGTGGCTGAGTGTGAAATGAAATTTTAATTACATAAAATTATAAATTCAAAAATTAAATATACCAGATTGCTTAGTTCACCTAGTTCATAAAAAGCCTATGTGTTACATGATTCGTTTTGGATTTCTACTCGTAATTACACGCCATCTAGCGGTCGTGTAACTAAGCTCTTGTAAACAAAAGTTACGCAAGCTACGCTTGAGAACGACCATATACGAGGGCCTGCCTAACCCGCTAAGACATGCATTTGCTAATTCAGTTAAACGCGTTATACGTTATGCGGCGTTATGGGAAGTCCACAGACTCGTGCAGCTCAACTTGACACTTCATTGAGATCTAATTTGCACGTGTTTCTTTCTTCTTGTTTTTTTAAATTACGGTTCTTGTGTAATCAGGGAAAAATAGACGAACACTTGGGCAAACATGTGCGAACGTTGCTGTCGGTTTTTGCTTTCAACAGCAGCAACGGTCGTCTTGCAAAACGCAGAAGTGTTTTCCTCAATCTAGAAAAAGAGAGATCAGATCAAGGACAAGGGGATTCTCGGATCGTGTATCAAGTTTGATGTCTGAAAGTAATAATAATCCGGCTCTAAGAAATTGCAGTGTAAACTGGCCGGGTTTCGCCTGTCGCCTTCTTAACCTGAATTGTTATTTTGGATGAAGATTCACTTGTTAACTCCGTTAAAATCGATTCATTAATGGAAAAATACCGAATGTACCATTCGTTACCTTCTTTACATGGTATGAGCTGCACTCGTTAAACTTAATTAACTCTCGTTTTCTCCGGTACCCGAATACAAGGTGTACAAGGTACGTTAATCTCCGGAGTAAGATGACGTTAAGCAGTTTGTACTCATTAGCCTATAGGATTTGTCAGTCACGTGATTCCTCCATAAGACTCTGTAGGCTTCTATACTCACTGAACTGAATTTGGCCGACAAACACGTTTGACAATTTCGCAATCATGAACTTTCGCAGAAACCAAACGGCTGATTTCAGAAAAGTGAGAAAAATTATTTTTGTAATACTGCAATGCGGTAACCATGAGTTAAACGTTTTTACGTAAATCAGACTTTCTTGCCGGGAACGGATTGACTAACGCCATGTTGAAACAAAGTTGTTCAGCACTTGATTAAACCGACTTGAGTTGTAAGTTACCTAAGCCGTCGCTTTGCTGCCTTACCTATGGGGCTTATTCATAGTGACGTCACGTCACGTGACCTTTTTCGTAAGACTCCCTAGGTCTCATCCACATGAAAAAGATCGACTTCCACCGAAATGTTTAATTCTCCTTCTTTTAATTGTCGCTACATATTTTTTTTTCTTTCTTTTTGTTATTCCTTTCCTTTTACTTTTCCCCGTCTTTCTTCTTCTTGTCATTACTCGTTCACCTTAAATGTTGGACAAGTATTCCAAGTACGTTCATTGGAAGCATCCTAGGTAGCAAAGCGTGGAAACGCTTGACAAGGATGCAAATAGTACTCGGTTCGAATCCGGTGAATAAACTTTGAGAAGAGAAAAGACTCCAAGTATGGGAGAAAAATTTTTTCTCTTTTTAATTAGTTTTTGTGTTGTTCATTGTTACTTTACTAATCCAAGTTTGTCTTTCTCTGGACCATGATTGATTACAACTTTATGTAGGATTACAGTCTTTGATGAATTGCATATCACTATCAGTCCCAACATCCTTTCAATCGTAACGTTAGTAAATTCCAGAGTAATTTCAATGGTAAACAGCAACGCAAAAGCGCTTTTTTCAAAGCAAGAACACGGTTTGGAACCCTCTGCGCGTTGATGTCAACATGCGCTTCCGAATACGTAGAAAAGGAATATTCTGTTGCTGGTTATGCTACACAGTTAATTCTGGCTTACCGGACTGCCGTACAGTCTACCACTGAAAAAAATTAATTAAACATTGTACTACCCTCACCGAGGAATAGTTTCTCTCCATTGCTTTCTTTACAGTACATACTTAGCTATAATTCAGTTTTTGTGTTCGCTATTTTAAACTCTCTCGCAGTAGTTAGTTTTAGGTAACCTGGCTTTGTCTGCCGTACTTTAGAGCCCATTTAAATAATGTTCAGTGAATGAATTGTCTTTGTTATTTGCTATGTGTGTTTGTGAGTAGCAATCGAATGAAGAAGATCTAAAATTATTCATTAGCTGGAAAATTTGCAATTGAAAAGAGCGTCAAAAGTTGGGTCGTCTCATATACGACACGTGGGTACGCAGTTGAGTCGACCGCAGTCAAAAAGAGCGCGAGAAGTCGAGTCGAGTCATATACGACACATGGGTACGCATCTGACTGGTCCGTAGCCGAAAAGAGCGCGGAAAGTCGAGTCGAGTCATATACGACACATGGGCACGCATTTGATTGGTCCGCAGTTGAAAAGCGCGTGAAAAGTCGAGTTGAGTCATATACGACACGTGGTTAGGCATCTGATTGGTCCGTAGCCGGAAAGCGCGCGAAAAGTCGAGTCGAGTCAGATACGACAGATGGGTACGCAGTCGAGTAGACCGCAGTTGAAAAGAGCGTCAAAAGTCGAATCGACTCATGTATGACACTCGTCGTATGTGACTCATAAGAATGCATTTGATTGGTCCACAGTTAAAAAGAACGCGAAACGTCGAATCGACTCATGTACGTCACATGGCGGGGCGAGATGGTGGGGCGAGTTGGTGGGGCGAGTTGGTGGGGCGAGTTGGTGGGGCGAGTTTGTGGGGCGAGATGGTGGGGCGAGTTGGTGGGGCGAGATGGCGGGTTGACTCGCCCGCAGTGGAAAAGAGGGCGAAGCATGCCCGGACTTGTTTGGCTCGCATGTTAAGAGATAGGACAACGATTTAACATAGAAACAGATAGGGAATTTGAAAAGGTGGGTAGAAAAACGGGGAAAAAAAGAAAAAAAAACGTGAGTGGAAAAAGTGAACAATATGTCTCCATGCTGTTAATCAATGGAGAAAATTAATTAAATAAAATTAATTTAATGTCATTTAACTTCTTCTTGTAAAATTTTAGTGGTTATATCATATTGTATTTTTTCAGTAAGTGAATTTTTACTTGGCTTGCAGTGTTGACCTACAACGACGAGCAGTTCCATTTGCTGGAGAAAATCAAAATGTCCGAGACTTTCAAGAGTCTCGAGGCCGTGCTGCACAACAAGTGCAGCCCCGCCGTGGCTGGTGCGGCCGAAGCGGCAGCCGATTGGTACAAGTGAGTTCACTTTCACCGTCGAGAGTTTTGTGATTAAAGTTTATTGTCTCCATTGCTTAACAGCATGGAGACATATTGTTCACTTTTTTCCACTCCATGTTGTTTTTGTTCTGTTTTTTTTTCCCCCGATTTTCTCCCCACTTTTTCAAATTCCCTATCTGTTTCTGTGTTAAATCGTTGTCCTATCTCTTAACATGGGAGCCAAACAAGTCCGGGCAGGCCCGGCCATAGTAAGTTGCCATGACCATCAATGACGTCACCATGACTCGATGACTCAAAATGACTCAATTGCGTCATCGTATGACTCAACTTCATACCCCTGTGTCGTACATGACTCGACTCGACTTTTCACGAGTTTTTCAACTGCGAACCAATCAGATGCGTACCCATGTGTCGTACATGAGTCGATTCGACTTTTCGCGCTCTTTTCGGCTACGGACCAATCAAATGCGTACCCATGTGTCCTATATGACTCGACTCGACTTTTCGCGCGCTTTCCAACTGCGGACCAACCAAATGCGTACCCATGTGTCGTATATGAGTCGATTCGACTTTTCGCGCTCTTTTCAACTGCGGACCAATCAAATGCGTACTTATGAGTCACATATGAGTCGATTCGACTTTTGACGCTCTTTTCAACTGCGGTCGACTCAACTGCGTACCCACGTGTCGTACATGAGTCGACTCTACATTTCGCCCTCTTTTCATTTGCAAATTTTCCAGCTAATAAATAATTTTAGAGTCATCTTCATTCGATTGCTACTCACAAACACACATAGCAAATAAGGACAATTCATTCACTGAACATTATTTAAATGGGATCTAAAGTACGGCAGACAAAACCAGGTTACCTAAAACTAACTACTGCGAGAGTTTAAAATCACGAACACAAAAACTGAATTAAATTATAGCTACGTAAGTACTGTACTGTGGTGCAGAAAAGAAAGCAATGGAGACAAACTATTCCTCGGTAAGGGTAGTACTATGTTTTCTTAAATTAAATTGTTTATCGTAAACATTATATTTGATTCATAATAGAAATAATATTAACAGTTAAATTTAATAGCTAATGAAAAGTTACAAATTTATATAATTAATAATTGGAAAATAAATTACAGTTATAATAAACATTATTTTTGCAATAAAATATTAATCTCTGATTTAATAATTTCATGAAATAAATTCGTATTTCAGATATTTCATTCTAATATTCGACGATAACTAAGAAAATATTAATTTGTTGAAGGTGAAGAGACTGAAATGTATATTAGGTAATAAATGATTTAATAATTAATCAGTCATATTTAAACATGTATTGGAAATAAATAATTGTTGAGGTAAACTATACTATTGCTTCATTAGAAATAACTAAATACCATTAGTGTTTGATTTGAATTAACCCAGTTGGTTGTTGGTTCCAGAATGGCGCAGGCTGTCGTTCTCCAGTCGGAGATTCTCAAGAAGGACATTCTGGCTCTGGAAGTTCAATGGGAGGAAACGGCTCGCAACCAGGAGCGCTACCACGTGTCCTACCTGGCCAAAGTGCACGAGCTGGCCGACTCGTGGAAACGTGCCTTATCCACCTGCGGACAAGAATCGAAGGAGACCAACAGGGAACCGGACAGCGGCCAGGTTTCCCCGACAAAGTCCATCAGTAACACGGACAAGATCCGTGTGGCCAAGAAGTAACCATTCTGTTTAAAGAATCACATTTAATTCTATAACGTAACGCTATAATTACAAAACAAACGATGGTGTAATTCTAGTACTTATTAAAATGTTCTACTCTATATCTTATACAAGTACTATTAACTCATATTATGATGATTACTGTTGGACACGGGCTGTTAATAACAGTGCAATTGAAAAAGGGTTTAGGTTAGTTTGAATCGCCAATCAAAACTGATTTAACTAAAACTGATTTTTTTTTCCTTTCTAAATTCAACCAGATTGAAGTCGATCGAAGAGGAGCAGGCAAGGCTTCACAGACTGCTCGACGATAACACTGGCGTTATGGAAAGTCTGCACAGACTCGTGCAGCTCAACTTGTCACTTCATTGACATTTTAATTTGCACTTGTTTTTTTCTTCTTGATTTGTTTTAATTTACGGTTCTTGTGTAATCAGGGAAAAATAGACGAACACTTGCGCAAACATGTGGGAATGTTGCTGTCGGTTTTTGCTTTCAACAGCAGCAACGCTCGTCTTGCAGAAGTGTTTTCCTCAATCTAGAAAGAGAGCTCCGATCAAGGACAAGGATGTTCTCGCATCGTATATTAGGTGATGTCATAAACATGTGCAAATGATATCTGAAAGTAATATTCCAGCTTTGAGAAAGTGCAGTATAAATTGCCTGGGTTTCGCCTTCCTAACCTTAACTGCTATTTGGATGAAGATTTAATTGTTAACTCCGTTAAAATCCATTCATTAATGGAGAAATATCGAATGTGCCATTCGCTACCATCTTTATATGGTATGAGCTGCACTCGAGTTAAACGCAATCAACTCTTGTTTTCTTCGGTAATGGACTTGCATCTACAAGATGAATCTGTGAGTCACTTTGATTTATTATATGTATCTTGATAAGACTCTCTCGTGCTAATTAATGTTAAGGTATACAAGGTATGTTAATCTCCGAAGTAAGATGACGTTAAGCAGTTTGTACTCATTAGCCTAAACGACTTCACGTCAGTCACTTGATTCCTCCATAAGACTCTGTAGGCTTCTACTCACTAAACTGAATTTGGCCGACAAACACGTTTGACGATTTCCCTATCACGAACTTTTACAGAGACCAAACTGTTGACTTCAGCACAGTGAGAGAAATTACCACTTGATTAAACCGACTTAAGTTGTAAGCTACGTAAGCCGTCGCTTTGCGGCCTTACCTATGGGGCTTATTCATTATGACGTCACGTCACGTGACCTTTTGCGTAAGGCTCCCTAGGTCTCATCCACCTGCAAAAGATCGCGTTCCAGCGAGATGTTTAATTCTCCTTCCTTTAATTGTCGCTTTATATATTTTCTTTCTCTTTGTTATTCCTTTCCTTTTACTTTTCCCCGTCTTTCTTCTGCTTGTCAGTATTCGTTCACTTCAAAAATTGCACAATTATTCCAAGTACGTTTATTGGAAGCATCTTAGGTAGCAAAGCGTGGAAACGTTTGACAGGAATGCAGATACTACTCGGTTCGAATCCGGTGAATGAACTCTGAGAAGAGTAAAGACCAAGTATGAGAGAAAATTTTTTTCTCTTTTTAATGAGTTTTTGTGTTCTTCATTGTTACTTTTCTAATCCTCGTTTGTCTTTCTCTGAACCATGATTGATTACAACTTTATATAGGATTACAGTCTTTGATGAATTGCATATCACTATCAGTCCCAACATCGTTTCAATCGTAACGTTAGTAAATTCCAGTGTAATTTCAATGGTAAACAGCAATGGAAAAGCTATATCTTTTTCCAAAGCAAGAAAACGGTTTGGAACCCTCTGCGCGTTGTCACCATGCGCTTCCGAATACGTAGAAAAGGAACATTCTGTTCCTGGTTACGCTACAAAGTTAATTCTGGCTTACCGGACTGCCGTACAGTCTACCACTGAAAAAGAGGGTGCTGAACAAGATAAGGGTTTCACGCATTTTTGCTTGCATCTCTTAAAGTTATACCTACAGGACACTGAAAATTTGCTTGGAAAGACACCTTACGCATTAGAACTTAACTGCCAATTTTCAGACAATTTGAACAAATAGTTTTGCTGACTTTAAATGTCAAAATTTGGAGACGGCGCGCCGCTACAATACGTACTACAAATGTAGCTAATCATATAGATATTGCCGATTCTATAATACCATTGGAAGATAATTATCATTAAATATGTTTGATACATGTTATATCGAGTTGATAAGATTTGATAGATCTGAACTTTAATATCGATATTGACATCGATCGACATGTTGGTCATCCCCCTGAAATTCCTTCTAGTTTTGCCTTTATTTCAATACACTTATGTTTGTATTCTATTTTTCTGGTTTATTTTAATTTCTTTCTGAGCCTTCACAGTCCGAGTCCATTGGAAATCCCGTTGTAATCACTAAACGTCACATTACGTTAATTTGAATTGAATTACGTTTTCAAGAAACAAGAACAAGATGTTTCGATACATTTACTGTAGTCAGTAATGTGTAAAGTACATAGTACTACCCTCACCGAGGAATAGTTTGTCTCCATTGCTTTCTTTTCTGCACCACAGTACAGTACTTACGAAGCTATAATTTAATTCAGTTTTTGTGTTCGTGATTTTAAACTCTCGCAGTAATTAGTTTTACGAAATCTGGCTTTGTCTGCCGTACTTTAGATCCCATTTAAATAATGTTCAGTGAATGAATTGTCCTTTTTATTTGCTATGTGTGTTTGTGAGTAGCAATCGAATGAAGATGACTCTAACACTACTTATTAGCTGGAAAATTTGACGCAGTTGAAAAGAGCGTCAAAAGTTGAGTCGACTCATATTCGATACGTAGATACGCAGTTGAATCGACCGCAGTTGAAAAGAGCGTCAAAAGTTGAGTCGACTCATATACGACACGTGGGTATGTAGTTGAGTTGACCGCAGTTGAAAAGAGCGTCAAAAGTTGGGTCGATTCATATAAGACATGTGGGTACGCAGTTGAGTCGACCGCAGTTGAAAAGATTGTCAAAAGTTGAGTCGATTCGTATACGACACGTGGGTACGCAGTTGAGTCGAGCGCCATTGAAAAGAGCGTCAAAAGTTGGGTCGACTCATATACGACACGTGGGTACGCAGTTGAGTCGACCGCAGTTGAAAGGAGCGTCAAAAGTTGAGTCGAGTCATATAGGACACATGGGAACGCATTTGATTGGTCCGCAGTTTAAAAGCGCGCGNTTGGTGGGGCGAGTTGGTGTGGCGAGATGGTGGGGCGAGTTGGTGGGGCGAGATGGTGGGGCGAGTTAGCGGGGCGACATGGTGGGGCGAGATGGCGGGTTGACTCGCCCGCAGTGGAAAAGAGGGCGAAGCATGCCCGGACTTGTTTGGTTCCCATGTTAAGAGATAGGAAACCGATTTAACATAGAAACAGACAGGGAATTTGGAAAAACGATGGGGAGAAAAACGGGAAAAACATAGTACTACCCTCACCGAGGAATAGTTTGTCTCCATTGCTTTCTTTTTCTGCACCACAGTACAGTACTTGTAGCTATAATTCAGTTGCTGTGATTTTAAACTCTCTAGCAGTAGTTAGTTTTAGGTAACCTGGCTTTGTCTGCCGTACTTTAGATCCCAATTAAATAATTTTCAGTGAATGAATTGTCTTTGTTATTTGCTATGTGTGTTTGTGAGTAGCAATCGAATGAAGATTATTTGAAAATTATT
>JAIQCU010002461.1:0-10634 GCA_022114935.1 Leptestheria dahalacensis
ATGATCCGAACGGACGAATCGCGGATAGCAATCTTTCTTAAGAAGAAGTGCGTAGACGTGCTCGGCAGCGGCGTCGAAAGTAAACCTGCTGGGCGATTTCATCTCGTGCTGCACTTTCTCCATGGTACGGCCATCTATGTTTATCTCGCACGGTGCACCCGGTGCCAGAAACTCTCTAAGGCAAACAAAGCACAAATTATATCAACACTTACTTGCTCTAATTTAATTACCTCATCTGATGCAACTAAGCGGAATATAACGTCTAACTGTTAGTTAAGTACAATGTAGGTTAATTTATAAACCCAGAAGTAAAGTTAGTAGTAAATATGGATATAAACACGTGCGGGATGACTTTAAATTGAATGTTGTAGATGTAGTTGTTAATAGTGAGTAAATGAGATTTTAACACTCAAATTAAACAAGGTTTCATTAGAATTGATTGAAGTTGAAATATAACTAAATACTATTAAGTTCTATGTTTACTTAATATGACAATTAATGTCAATTGAAATAATAATATATCATGAGATGTATTTTACAAAAATTCGACAACAAATTGTGCTTACTCATAGATTTCTTTGACTTTCTGGTATATCTTCGATGCTGGGCCCGTCCTCAGTTCATTAGTAGCCAACCAAAAGCGAATATTCTCATGACTGTACTCCTTCCGCAGGTAGTTGGTCAATTCCTGTAAGCCTACATTTCAAAAAATAACAGTCAGCAATTAAGAATAGTAAATATAAGAAAAGTTAAAGTATTCCGGCAAATTACCAGTCTGATCTGCAACCAAATCTTCCATTGAGAGCCCCCACTTGCGTACTCGTTTTTCCGTGGCTATTTCAACCCTACACAAAACACAAACACTAGTAAATCATACCGAACCACTACAGATTCAGTCCTATTCGATACAAGATGCTGAATACGATCAATTCATCAGTATCATCAATTACTGATATGATAATTCTATGTCGCAACTGATTGGTGCAATTAACTTTGTCAGCGGTATCAGAAGGCAGTAAAAGATTCATACAGAGAGTTGTTCAGCAGCCAGAAAGTAACGTCATCTGTCAACCACGGACTGGAGGGTTGCGGCGGGCTAATAAAAGCATCGTATTCAGCGTAAGTAGCGCAGTGATGTTGAAGAGCTTCAGCCGCTTGAGAAGCTTTGATACGGGCTCGATTGGCTAGTCCGCGCAGAAATTCCACCTTCAATTGCAAAACAAACAGTTCTTAATTCATATATACTTAACTCTAATTAAGCATTAAGCCGTAGTTATGACGCAGTGACGTAAAGATAGCTGCGAATGATACTGGATGGCCTACACAAGGCTGAATACAGCTATGTGGATGTACAAGTCGGTCGCGAGTGCTGCAGTATTGATTTTAGCCTAGACCTTCAGCGATTCGTGTGTAATCGGCTCGACACACACGACGACAAACTTGATGAAAACAAAACACGTCATGCCATGCGTTTTATTTGCATCGGCAGAAACAAATATCGTCTGTGTACTTCTGTGTACCGCTCTGTATTTACTGTTTAGCAATAATCCCTAAATGAATTAGTGTTATTACGAACATCATAACGTAAGTCAACATGAAACATAACGTAATTTACATACTGAGGTAATCATATAATAATAATGGGGGCCATTTACCATATGAAGTCTGTATTAGTTAGGTTATGGGACTTGTAGCAAAGGAGCAGCTCAAATCCACTTTACCTCTGCTTTAAGTTCTTCGTTATTCTTCCACTTGCGCGAAGGCGAGCAACATTCCGGCGAGTTGCCGTCGTAACTGACGACCAGCGATGAACTTGCAACGGGAACCGGTGGCAATTCGAGGCAATTAAAAAATCCCGGAGGTGGACGATAAGCTCGCCAGTAAGCCCTTTCCTGACTGTCGGTAACAATTTTATCCCCTTTTTTACGATCCTTTGCCAGCCGAACCTAGAAGCGGAGGGGGGGTTTAATCCCGTAAATGGATTGTTGATTAGCTGCAGTTTGTTGTTTTCGTCGCCAAGCGTTTCGATCATCTTAAATAGATTAGATTTAGACAATCTACTTAACTTAAAAAAGTTACCTGCTCCTCAGCCTGCATAATTATAAAGTCCCACTTGTGTGCTAACTGTTTCTTCAGTTTGCCGAGAGCCTCCTGAAGCAGACGAACGAATTAATTCACGAGTGTTCCAGAATCTTGACAAATAAAAGGACACAAAGAAGCGTTTTTCGCGTACCACTTCGTATTCCTCCAGTCCATGTTTCTGTTTGTTCCTTAACGATCTTTTGTACAAGTAGATGGCGTACTCCGTGTTGTCCGGGTTATGGTTTTGAGAAGGCCAAAAATAAGGAGTCTGCAACACACAAAAAAGTTGGTATTGAAACGAGGACTAAAATAGCCAAATCTGTCAGACCGGCCCGTTGTCGGTGTCTACACTCTTGGAATAGACGCCTACATTGAAAGTTTTGATAAAAAATTCCAAGCGATAAAACCAAGATGAATACCGGTTGCTCCTCTTTTTGGACTTAACAATCCACACGATGATATTCTTTAAAAGTAAGCTCAACGAATCACCGACTAGGTGTTTACCATACGTCTGATAACTGACTTGGAAAAACACTGAAAATCTAGTCACAAGATGAAATAGTTACTATCGTATTTAACCTTCATGCTGGAAACTAGTCGACGCTGTATGACTATAGCTATAACTGGTGATAACAGATTGATTGGCATACATTCACGGTGTGCGTCAACCAATCGAAACTATCGCTTTTGATATGCGTAGTCATTAGCCGTTAACAGAAGTAAGACAAGCTGGGTGTACTTTGACTTGAAAAAGTCATTTTCGAGTAAAGTGAATCGACAAGACAATTAAACTTTTCTCACGAAGCTGCAAACTTGAGACATTATATGCTTACATAGGTTTATTTACTATGGTACATGTTTGGTTATAACCATTGGTTCAACTATTGGTTATACCATTAGTTTGTTTGTTTACGACCACCGCTAATGTGGTTTGCGTGTTTCTTTCTTCCTGTTCATACCGTTATACTATTCTTTCTGTGTTATTTGCGTGTTACTTGAGTAGATCGCGGTCTATATAGGCAGGTAGGTAGGCAAATAGATAGACAGATATATAGACAGATAGATAGAAAGATACGGTAGATAGTTAGATAGATAGATGGATGGATAGATAGATAGATAAATAGACATAGATATATAGATAGATAGTCAGTTAGATAGAGAGATAGACAGACAGATAGACAGATAGAAACATACACACATAGACAGATAGACACATAGATAGATAAATAGATAGATAGATAGACAGTCAGACAGACAGACAAACAGACAGATAGATAGATCGATAGATAAATAGATAGATGGAAGACAGATAGATAGATATTCATTTTGTCTATTGATTTGTAGCTAAACTTATGTGTTGCACATTGTTTTACCGTTTTCATCTAATAACAAATGTTTAATATGCTTTTGCACAATTTCCGTTCATCCAGTTGTAACTACTGTGGTTTTGGATTTTGTATTTCCATCAGAGAACATAGTTAGAGAACATAGTCGAGTAGTTCGCAAAGCAACTAGCATTCTAGCATTTGTTCCAGTGCCAACTATACTGGGTGTGAAAGTCAGCATATAGTGGCTTAGTTGAGAAAGAATCAATAAACGCCCATCCGAGGCGAGTATTGGCCTTTTTGTTACTACGAGTCAGTACCCATCCTTGCCCGGGTTTCTGTCGGCGTCGATTATAACAGATGGAAATCTAATTACTGTTGCTTATAACTGAACGGAAACTTGGCTATATGGATGTAGAGCTTTTCATATGTTTTCTGCAGTGAAGGTGAGTGCAGGTATTTGGTTATCCTCGTGCACTAGGGTTCGGTGAATTTCCCGCTATGCCGTGAGGGGTAGATCAATAAATACGACTTTCGTGTAAACATCCTTTCCAGGAACCACTTTTATAGTTACCAGGTTTTCAGCAAAGCTTTTTTTGACACAAAACTTTTGATAAGATTTTAGGTACAAGCCTTCAAGTTCATTCAGAATTTGTTTGTTGTGTTTTTTCTTCTTCAAGTTTTAACGTTTCGTTCATGCAAGTTCGTTAATGTAATTCTTTCTGTTAAGATTGCAAGCAGTCGGGAGTTTATTGTTTGAACTCATTATGCGTCGGCACATCTGCGAGGATTGATTCTTGTTCTATCGACCCTCTCCTTCCCTTTTCTTGTTGCTTCCTGGCACCATTTTGCGTGCTCCTGATCAAAAGAGAGTTCGTATATGTTAAGGGCTAGGAACAATAGTTATTCATCTCTGAATGCACCAGTATGTATATACACCAGTATTCATAGACACTCGAGCGCAATCTTCCTCGCTAACGCTATCTATCTATCTAACTGCCTGCCTGTCTGTCTGTCTCTCTATCTGTATATCTGTCTAATCTGCCTGCCTGCCTGTCTCTGTCTGTCTGTCTGTCTGACTGACTGTCTGTATCTATCTAATTATCTTTTTATATGTCTATCTATATCTCTGTTTATGTAGCTATATCTAACTATCTATCTATGTATCTGTCTGTCTGTCTGTCTGTCTATCTGTCTATCTATCTATCTGTCTATCTATCTATCTATCTATCTATCTATCTATCTATCTATCTACCTACCTACCTATCCATCCATCTATCTATCTGTCTATCTATCCTATCTATCCATCTATCTATCTAGCTACTATGTGTTTGTCTAGTGCATTTCCTACTGTTTGCGTAAAAGAATATTAAGAGAAATTAGTGTTGTTTTTACTCCCCTTTTAGGTTCTTCTCTGAAAGTTGTACTTTTCTTTTTTACGGCATCGAAGGAATAATAAGAATCTGTAACATAGAGAAGATCAGTCGACAACAAAGATGGTAGGCGGGACTGGGTACTTCCTGGAGAAAACCATGGCGAAGCGGAAATATAACAATCTGTCTCGCTCAGCAATAGACAGGGTTTCAAGAGATTCTACTTCGTCTCTTCTGCCCTTCCACTTCTGCAGCTCCTACACAAAATGATTTACCAACAATTTGTTCCTAATAATTTGAACGCATTCTTTCGGCCCGGTGTTTTCCGATACAAAAGCACTGGAACTGACGTCACACTGCTATTAAGAACACCTGCACTGGTAAGATATTTTTCCATGTACACAAAGCCGAGAGTGGGGAGAAAAAGCGGAAGGAACCCTGTTCTATGCGCCTCATGTTTGTTCTGATGGATTAGTTGGCAGTGTGCCGAGAAATAAGTATGTTTTAGAGTATCGAAGGTTTAAGAATAACATAGAAATTATAATAAATAATACAATAATTCGTCTAATAATAAAATATAGAAATAATTATATCAACGAATAAATAAACGTGTTAAATACTTGTGAATGCAAGAGTCTTGACATACTAAACGACAATGGCATCAAGTTTTTTTAAAAAACAATAATGTACCTGAAAGCGATAGAGAGAGCTGTCGTCCTTCACCATCAAGTTTTTGCATTCGCCCACGGGAAAGAAATATCCATGCTGACAAAGAAGGTTGGCAATATGGATAGCCTCCACTGCAAGCGTTTGACAAGGAGAAGAGTTTATATTTCATTATAGTGTGAGGAATAGAAAGAGCTAGTAACATCCCTACGTACCAGAATCCTCAATGGTTAAGCGTTCCATAAGCCACTCAATTAAGTCGTAACCTGTAAATATAGCAACCAGAATAACGCATCTCAATTGCATGTCGAAGATCACAGCTGAGCGTGTCTTCGAGGGGTTAATGACACCGATCAGAGAGCTGAGCACTGACAGAGACAAATCATGGCGCACGACACTATCATCGAGAGGTAATTGCATGTTGTTAAATCATTTGATCCTTAACTAAGCGTTGATTTGTCTCGTTCTTTTCTTTCTCTCTCTCTCTCTCTCGCATACTCTTGTTTCTTTTGTAAGGAAGATAGTTAGAACGTTAAGGAGAAAAAGGCTAGTCGTTTTACCCATAAAAGCAGAAGGTATCGAAGTAAGAAACAGTTTCTGGCTTCTTATTGGGACGCCATTTTCGGGGTCTTGCATCTCCCGAACCAGATCCTCCATCTGTGGAAAACCAAACGGCGAATTACTTTCATTTCATATCAGTTTGGTTGTCTAGGGTTTTAAGGCAACGAAACTAACGGATATGCCGTATACATGATATGCAACATATATACTACTTATAAGTAGTAAAACAGTGCACAAGTATTCTCTGTATACCATTACATGTTACAAGTAGTACGGTGTAGAGGATATGTGCATATTTAAAGCATACTATCTATACTTGACTACAGAAATACCTTGGCTATTCATGTACTTTATAAATAGCCAGCGCAGCGACTTGTGCACGATGACGTTCACGTCACGTGATTCGTGATGTAGTCTTCTCTTCACAAGGATTTGATTTAGTCAGAAGTTGTTGATGTAATCTTGTCAACGGCAATATTACTTTACCACTTTTTGCATTCAAAGAATACGATCCAGCTGATCGGCAGACAATCAAGATGGCGGACACCTCAAAATGCACAAGCCGTATAGTAACATTATACGGCATAATAGTACAGTATAGTAGAATATAAATGAATCAATAATATAATAATAGGAATATAGTTATGAGAAATCGGACAAGTTCACCATCGCGTGTGCAAGTCTCATCGGCACGGAGTATATATGCTTCGCGATTCTAGCGAAAAGAGTAGCTGCTCGTCTGGTACCAACTATACGGTGTCACGCACCAAAGTAAGTATTCTGCCGTCACGCTGAATCAACATTCCACATGGTACCACATTGCACAGTGCTTACTGAACGGATTAACCTTGTTGAGTATATACTCGAGGTTGGCGTGACTGAAGGGAATTTTCTCCTTCTTCAACCCTGCAAACAGCCTTTACCTTATAGAAACATAAAATAGGTTGGGAGGGTCGAAGAAATAAAAGATTCAACTGGGCATGTACTTTATCATGTCTTTTCGTCGATGATAAAGCTAAAAGCTCGGAACAAGATACTGCAGTCTCCTGACTTGGTCCACCGCCAGCAAACGCGATAAAACAGATTTAAGCAGCGGTTTTTTCTTTCCAGATTACAAGAAAGGGCCTAACTGGCAAGAAGTTTCCAAACGATTTTGATACGGTCTAGTTTTTTAAAGAAAATCTTTGCATATGGGCCGAGTTGCGTAGTTTAAGCCGTATCATTTCAACATTAGCTTTGCGGTTATTTATAGCCCTGATATTTATCACCGCTGATCTAAGAGCCTTTCGTGAACTCGTAAAAATCGTATGCAGATTTGATGGACATCTTTAATGTCAACTCAAGTCTTCCAAATCTAGAACGCAATTTCTGAAGATTATGGCTATTTATATCTATATTTGTACTATAATTTCAGTTTCATAATTTACATTTAGTTTAATTGTAAATATAGAGCAAGTTGGGTTTTTAACTCTGAATACAGTTGGCCACAGGTGTGATGGGGTTTTGGGTGAGTTAAGATATTGCAAAGGTTTGACAAACCTTGTCGAAGACCAGAGGTCGTCGCGCCGTGGTGGACGGCGTCGTCGCCTTCTTGGCCTCTGCCAGGGCCAGAAGCTGGGGCTGCTGCTGACCATGACGAGGTTCCATGGCAGGCGGTATGGCCCAAAAATGATTCCAATTTGGGGCCCGGTCCTGATCATAGTTGGCCCAGGCTGGCCTCGAGGGCCCAACTGGCCTCGGAGGCCCATTGGGGCATGGTTTGTTCCCCTGGTGCGTGTAGAAGCAATTACTTTGTCCAGATCAGATATCGATTTCTTTTTCCTTCTTTTTTTTTGTCTCGTTTCACAAACCACTCTCGGCCGCGCTTTTCAATTTTCGCCCAAAAATGTTCCTCCGTAAATGTGGCCAAAAGCAGAACTTGCCTGGTGGTGTAGATCTCCTAAACCAAGGGTAAATAAAGAGAGTTGGCACCAGGCTTTTCTTGTATTTTGGCTTGTCTTCGTATACCTTGCCTCCGTTCTTGTTTCTCAGCCGTTTTCCTTGGGTAGCGGTGAGATGCGCCTTACTTGACTGTGCACATCAGAATCTGCCACCATCTTCATTATACGGCGCCCTTTTGGCAAAAGAAAACTCTCTCTCAGCTTACAGCATTTCCAAGCTTACGTTTCCCCTTTTTGGTGTGTTTTTCTCAATTCAGAAAGCAAACTGGAAAACAACGCTGTAAACATAAAACACCGAGTAGAAATCTCGCAAGTTTGAGAAAAAAATTTGCAGAGTATATGACACGATTCTTGTTACATTTTTCCCGCGGGTAATTTAAACGTAACCCGCCAACGCCTTTGCGTTTTCCAGATGTAAAGGGGGAACAAAAAATAAAGTTTAGTGTGAAATTGGGAGTCGGAGTAAGAAACACTCTCGGACTCCGACCAAGTCTGACTTGAGACTGGTGCGCCGTAGCAGAGAGCCAGGCTTTCCAGCAGTTGCCAGCTGCGCGCGCTGCGCTTCTTCGGAGCACGCGTACTAGAAGTATCAACAATGTCCATGTTCACCGTCTTGCTGTAGAGAAAACAAGCTAAATAATAGACCAATGGGCATAAATTACAATACATTTCCCTGTATGGCAACCGAGTATCTACCACTGGGGCAAAAAACTCGCATGGCCTGGGATGCACATTCCCCAAATTCAGTGTAACAGTAAGAGTTTGACTTTTGCGGGGGCTCACCACAATAGCGTCACAATCATGTCGTTGTTAGCGCAAGACTGACAAATAACATGGGAGATCATTTGTCGAGTTAAAGAGTAAAAGAAGCGAGGACATAGAAAAGTACGATTTATGTAATAGGATGAAGCGTTGAATGTCTTAAGAGATGGAAGAGCGGATAATAAAAGAGCCAGCATCAGCTTGGATCAATAACACTGAGATGGGAGCTTCTTTTTAGTTTGCCCTCCTCCTCCTCCCTTACTGACTTGCGCTCGCCTCGCCTAATATACGAGCACTCTACAACGGCTTTGACTTTTTCCTGTTGTGAAAAACCGCCGCTTGTCTTTTTTTCTCGAAACAAAGAAACATGTTAAAAACGATAGAGTTAGAGAAGAGCACACACCCTCTTAAGACGCGTGCCATTTTCAAGCGCTAGTGCCTCTTAAGTGCATCATTTCATGGGAAACGTTTAAAGCTGCCGGGGTCACGACGAAAGGGGCGCAACGGTGAAATTGCTGGCAATTTGACAATAGCTTTATCGTAAATAGCGAACATGGCGACATCCGATTTACGTTGGACTATGGCCAAAGTACCAGGAAACCCTCCCTGCTCCCCAGTCGTCCCTATCACACTGGCTCTCCCTCGTCTCATTGCAGTTTAGTAAACAAGTAGGGGAAAACAGGCGGCCTACAGAGAGAAGTATTACAACGATACAACGAATGCATGCGTTCAGTGATTGACAAGTTGGTACAGTATCTGCTATTTCTATATCGAATCTAATACAAAACTGCTATAAACTGCATCTTCTACGTGGACTTTAACATGCGCATTTTAAACGTGCATATGGAACTATTGCAATCGTGATGGGTGTCTGCAATGCTCCAGGTGAAACGGAATGGGACTTGAGAAAATAGAACGGTTACAGTTGATATTCTACATTTCTGTTTTGGTCTGGATGGTCTTGTATACTTGCGATATACCGTATCTCTTACGCTATGAACTGCATCTTCGAAATTACAGACGTGCACTTTACGTTTGCATTTTCAACGAGTACACGGCCGTGTGCATTACGATTACGGGTGTCTGCAAATACTCCAGGTGCAGTCACAAAAACGGAATGAGATCGAGGAAGTAAAATGTTATGTAGAGTAGTAGGCCAGATATTTATGAGGGTGTATCATTGCCAAGAGTAGAGTGCATGCTTTGGCCATTCTTGTTCGCTTCATGCGATATTTGTTTGCTATCAGAAGAAACTAAGGCGGTAGACGATTGAAAGGGGGGTAGGAGGGGTAGGAGGGCGAGGCTGCAACCAATGACGCATGTGGGTGTATGTCGATGGTTTCGCGGTATGGTTGGCGTTCCAAACTGTTCGATATCACTCAAGCAGAAAACGTCACTTGCATAGCTTACAGGAGGCGTGTATATGCCAGGCCTCTGAAAACTCGTCGAGCAAAATAAACATACGCAAAGAAAAACAGCATTAGCACACTGAAGAGTCAGACAAGTACCTTATTCGGCCCAACTACTTTTGTTAACTCTTATCTGTATCACTATCCGTCTAACTACTGATTGGTAAACGATACTGTTATTGGTATATTATATACAAATGGGTTTTTGTCATGTATATCCATTTACTGTCTTTCCATCGACTTGCCTGTCTATATTATCTATCCATCTGTCACTCTACTTGTCTGCCTATCTGTGTGCCTTTGCATTTTTCATCTATCTAATTTGTCTACCTACCAATTAATTGATTACTTGTCTATCTACCAGCATATTTATTGACTGTCAATCGACTTACCTGCCTGCCTACCTATTTTCCTGCTTGTCTATCCATATACATTTCTATCTATCTGCCTATCTCTATCTATCTACCTATCTACCTATCTGTGTTTCTGTCTACCTATCTGTCTGTCTATTCATTC
>JAIQCU010002462.1:0-10656 GCA_022114935.1 Leptestheria dahalacensis
GATCATGAATTTGCAAACTGAATTCTAAAGGGTTAGGGAATAAGCCTCTTGAATTTAACTGAAATGTCAGAGGTACCTTATACTTAAGTATGGTCGGTCAAAGTACGGTCTCAATGAATGAACGACTGGGACTGGGCGATATAAATTTTCCCGAAAAGGCCTTCGAATGAAATAATACTTTCTAATTCTGGATCACAATTTAAGATGAATTACAATGATACAGAAATATACACGCACACACACGCATGTATATATGTATGTTTATATATATATATATATATTACATACATACTTATGTAATTTAACTATGTAAAATACTATGTCATCTTTTAGAAGAAGGAGATGTTGGACAGGCTACAGAGAGCAAGCGGAATGAGGTTCTTGAGCCAAGGTTGGAAGATACAACTCTTACCGGAAAAAGCAACGCACTGTTCCTGAGCGACCTACACGCGTTGAGCGTTTTGGGTGGGATGATAACTCCTGCTCAGTCTTACGCCACTGTATGGAATATTCCGGAGGACAAAGATCACTTGCAGATGGTAGTATCCTGCCGCTATTACGCTGGTCACGAGAGAGTCATCCCTTCTGGCCAGAAAGACAACTTGAAGAAAGACAGCTCCAAGATTCCTGTCATACTTAGGATTGATTTCGGGTATGACGTTTTTGTCCTCTTTCGGAAACCTCTCAAGAAACAAGACGAAAAGGCAAAGGAACTAGAAGAGTTCAGGTCCTCTATGTCTAAGATTCTTCGTTTAGCCGATGAGGAGTCCCTGTATTCACTTGACGGTACCCAGTTTACCATTATAACAGACTGCCACTTTAGAAAGGATGTCCCTACAACACTAGACGACTGTTTCTTGTTTTTGCGCAACTTCCCGGCATATTTTGACCCAGACTCAAAGAAAGCTCTAGAGTTTTGGTTACACGCACAGCCGGAAGTAAAAGAACGCATTGAACGCTGTGTTGCAGGTCAGGGTTATGTTTTGGAAAAGGTTCAACCGCACTTCTGTTTGATGAGAAACATGTCGGCTTGTACTCAAGCTTACAAAAGCAGCTTTCGAACATCTATGTCAAAGCAGCTTGATTATTTCATGGAAAAGATGAAGGATTTGCAGCAACTTTCGGCTGAGAGACTTCGAGAAAAGATCGTTGCTTGTCGAAAAGAGGAAGAAAGTGAGCTTGCCATTGTCTACGAGAGAGAAGTCTTTGACAGCAACTTACCTGTTATGGTCAGTTGGTTAAACCACAAAAAAAAGGAGCTTCACTTCCTAAGCACAGTGTTCCCTACATTGAACAGTATCGTCTTCTCTGACGACGAACTTGATTCTCTTCTTTCCCGAGAGATAACTGTTGTAGTGAATTGCAGACCGCCTTGGAGTGACGTTCATTTTCCTTGCAGCCTCGAGGATTTCTTACGTGTTAAACAGCTCCCTCGTTCAAAGTTAGCCTTTAAGGGCCAGGAATTAAACATGGACGACATTGGGGTCACGCAGTCCAGAGCCATAACAGAGAATGCTTTTCGAATAGGGCAAAAGGCAGGAATTAATGTGATGATTCTCATAAAAAATGTCCAGTCCAATTCGGTTTCAGTCTACGCAGAAAAAAAACCAATTGCTTTAGATTTCGGGCTTCCGTCTAACATAACTGACGCAAAGGTCGAGAGTGTCTCCTTCGACCAGATTGAACTTTCTTGGCTGTTAACAGAAAAGAAAAATGCGCATTTCATTTCTCACTTCCGGATCGAATATGAAAATCTGGGCGATCACAGCCACAGTAGCTCCAAAGTTGTCTCGTTAGAGGAAAGTGAATGTCAAACCAGCTTTCACTGCACGCTAAAAGAACTAAGACCGTTTACATTCTACACCGTCAAAATCACCACTGTGTGCTTGAACGTCATGGATGTCAACATTACACCTCTTGAAAACTGTCCTGTACGGACTCTACCTGCTAGTCCTCCGACTAAGCTGGTAGCCAGCAACGTCACTCATGATTCAGCTACAATAACCTGGTCGAGACCCACAGTATCTTATCTGCAAGTAAACCAGGTCTACGTGGTCACGTACTATCCTAAACTGAACACGAAGGGAAAAGCTGGTCATCAAGACATGTCCCAGATGCAACTGAAGGTCAAGAACTGTCAAGTTACCCTCAGTGGTCTCGCTTCAGCGACCACATACGTCATCCGCGTTTGTCTTGAAGCTGGAGTCAGTGGTCAAGGTAAGTTTCACTTAGCACGTGGCCAAGGTAAATTATTTTTAACTTGTGCTCTTTTCGGTTCGTTGTTGCAGAAGTTTACGGGGTCAAAAGTGATCCCTGTGAATTTACCACGCGTTCCCTAATCCACACCAAGGAGCTGGTCCAGTTCTTTAAGGAATACGTAAACATCCAAATACTGAACGTGGAGGAAGACTTCGAGAAACAACTTCGCAGCTTGCAGCAGGGAAGTAACTTCTTCGTCCTGAAAGGCACTGGAGTGACCGGGCAGCTTATACGGGATTTGTCGACTAAGCTAACGGCTCCGATTCCTTATGCACAAACTCAAACGGCTGGCTTGGATCCCGTGCAAGACTTATTTTCGCTCTTGCTCAGTCTTCAAAACATTGCGCGAAACGAACGGAACAAGGACAACGTTCAAATCTTAATCTACCTAGAAGAAGGCAGTTCTGCGTTTGAATTGTCGTTACAGTTGTACATCTCTGGCAAGCTAGTATCGCCATCACTGAAATGCCCGATTGTAGTGGAAGATGTTACTACGGAGTTCACACCAACTAACGGTATCGTTATATCTTGGAAATCCCCCCTCCATGCAACTGAGTTGGTAGATGGGTACATGCTGACCTTGGAGGAGTATAACGCTCCTGTATCCTGCTTCAATGTGCCTCTTCCCACCAATGGTGAACAGCCAAGCTACACGTTGAAGAAGTGGGAGCCAAACAACGAGTACGCCATGACCATTTACCCTATGCTTAAATCGGAAATTCTTGCTCAGGGGATCGCTATTCGCTTCAGTGCTCCCCCCGCAACATCTCCTCTGAACGTGAAAGCTTTTAAAGTAACCGATGACGAGATACACGTTGAATGGCGGAAACCTGAATTGTCTGTGAAGAAAGGCACCATGCAATATGTTGTGTACTGGAAGCCGGATTGTAGGACCAACTATGATTCAGTTGTAACAACAACGAGTTCTTACATCCTGTCCAACCTTACAGCAGAAACAACATACTCCATAGTTGTGGCAGCTGCGTTCGACGGAAAGTCTGAAGGTAGGCACGTAATGAAAAATGTTACCGAAGATTTGAACAAAAAGTGCGGCTTAACCTACTATACTTCTTTTGTTCTAGGCGTTAGAAGTGAACCACTCCACGTGGAAACGAAACGTGCACGTTCTCTAGCAGAAAAATTTTTGGAACAAAGCACCCTTCTTGACGAAGGAAATCCATCCATCTACATGCTGCCTCTGAAAGAAGAGAAGCTTGATAGATCTGGGAAACATCGCAGGTGCACCATTACTTTGCCAAGAAAGAATCGCATTGCGGCATCGACGAAGTGCTTACTGGTGATGGGAGCAACTGGAGCAGGCAAGAGTACTCTGATCAACGGAATAGCAAATTACGTTTTCGGAGTCGACTGGAATGACAAAATGCGTTTCAAAATTCTTGACGAAGGCAACAGTCGAAGTCAAGCCCATAGCCAGACTGACGCCATAACCGCTTACGAATTCCCTAGCATGGCTGGTTTCAAAATTCCCTACAATCTTACTATCATTGATACCCCGGGTTTTGGAGACACTCGCGGCATTGAAAGAGACAGGTAAATGTAATATGTAACTGAAGGAAATCTGCTAAAATCAAAACATTTTTTTTTCATAGGGCACTAACAGAGTTGATCCGGGACTTTTTGAATCAGCCGTACGGCGTAGACCACGTCGACTGCGTTTGCTTCGTTACCCAAGCTGCACTAGCTCGACTTACTCCTACCCAGTCATACATTTTCGATTCCATCTTAAGCCTCTTTGGCAAAGACATCGCAGACAATATTCAACTGCTAATTACGTTTGCTGATGGCCAGAAACCACCGGTTTTAGAAGCAGTCAAAGAAGCTAACATTCCTTGCACTCGGTCAAGGGACGGCGATCTGTTGCATCACAAGTTCAACAATTCTGCCCTGTTCGCTACGAATGTTAGTCAACATGATGTGCAAAATGATGACGCTGAGAATTTCGATGCAATGTTCTGGAGAATGGGAGCACAAAGTTTCAAAAAATTCTTCTCGGCAGTTGACTTACTGGAGCCGAAAAGTCTGAGGTTGACCAAAGAAGTCTTGAAGGAACGCAAATGTCTCGAAGTTGCAATTGAGGGCCTTCACCCACAGATCCAGCAAGGACTGGCTAACATGGAAAAGTCGAGAAAGATTAACCAGGTGCTGGAACAGCACGAATCTGAACTTCAAGCCAACAAGAACTTCGAGTTTGAGATTGACGTCACGGTTCCCGTACAAGTGGATATAAGCAATACCGGTCAATTCATAACAAATTGCCAGAAATGCCATTATACCTGTCACTTTCCATGCCAAATTCCTAAGGATGAAGACAAAAGAAGATGTGCTGCAATGAACAGCACAGGCTCCTGCAACGTTTGCCCAGGGAAGTGTCCATGGGATGTTCACTTCAACCAGAAATACAAATTTGAGTACAAAACTGAAAGACAGAAGCAAACCATTGCCGAGCTCAGAGAAAAGTACGAAAAGGCCCGGGGAATGAAACTTGACGCCGAGAACCTGCTCAGACTTTGTCAACAAGAAATGGATTCAGTCCACGCTGTAGTAAACGATTTGGTAGAACGGACTGCTAAGCATTTACGGCGCTTAGATGAGATTGCTTTACGGCCCAATCACCTCACAACACCTGACTACATTGAAACGATGATTCAGAGTGAGAAGAGTGAAAAGAAACCTGGCTATAATGAACGAATCCGGTCTCTAGAACAGCTGAAAAACAACTCAATTTTGTGCGAAAAAGTGAAATACGGCAAAGAAGTTCTGCCTGGAACCTGCACTCCTCGTCCAGCTACTTCGCAACACTTATCAGTCAGAACTGAAGCAGAAAGTAAGGGTATTGTCGCAAAAACCCGTGATGCCATAAAGAAGACATTTGGCGTGTAACAAGTAAGTTATTTATAAATATATATAAATAGTTTTTTATTTATACAGGTGTAGTTGTTAATTGGCCCAAGGGCATATATATATGCATATCGTCTTACAAATCCAATTTCCCCCAAAGGCCAGTCCTGCAGAAGACATGGTAACACCTCGTGGTCACCCAACGTCCGAGCGTATTCTTGCAAGATGAGAGACCGTGCAACCGAGTTCAATTATTTTCAAGTGTGTAACCGCTAAGTGTAGCGTAATAATTCCTAGTAATTATTCCTTTTCGCAAGTTGCTTATCAGAATTTTTGGATTCTATTCCGATATCTATAATCACTTTTCCCATTTATTTGGCCCGTAGACATATTCAGTCGCCATGAGCAGATTTGTTTTTCTCTTTTCTTCAAAAACTCATAGTCAGTTCTTTTACCCTTAGGATGGTCACATCTTTTGTAGGCGGTGGTGATTGGCGGTAATGAAGTTTATGCATTAAAGTACCATGTTTTTGTTGTTATTTTTTCAGTTGTATAATCTACTAACTGCAGAATACACTAGCGTACATATGATGCTTACTTGTTTTTACTCGACGATTCTTTACGGAGGCAGCCCATGTTGACCATAAAAAATAGACAGATGTATATGACAAATAAGTGGACACAGACATAGAAAATGGATACAATGGACATTAAACAGAGGTCGGGTGTTGTGCGGAATTCCAAATATGTGCAAATTTGTGCAAAGTAGGCGATACTTCTAGCCCTTTGAAAAATGCAGTATACTTGGCGACTCGTTCCACTCACAAATCCACGGCGTTACTGACTGAGCCACTTCGACATGTAATAAATTTATCAAAACATTAAGAAAAAGTGAAAGGAAAGGCTGGTTTGCTAACAACATGCTGCCACATGTTTTGCTTTCGCAAACACAATAGAGAAATTTCACTATGACTTCGCTGCGTAAAATCCTGGATTCAGAGCGATGGAACCAATGCTACTCCTCCAAAGGCGTAAGATTATGTAAATTTTCGAAAAAGTTCCTAGCCTTTCTTTTCAAAACCGGACCATTTTGTGTACAATACCATTACGCTTCGTCAAGAATTTGTTTGGGGACCATTATCTCACACAGAAGTGAGTTCAGGATATGGCAAGGATATCACGTCACGTTACGTTGTCTAAATATCATTCAGGATGCCTTTCAGGGTATATTCATTTTTTTTCCAATTTGGGTCAGCCATGTTTAGGACACGATTCAGGATATTCAGCGCATGTTCATGATATTGCCAGGTAATACAGAAATCCAGCAACAAGATATTATGATGTGTTTTAAGTATCAAACAGGATGCATTCGAGGATGTAACTAAAAATAATATAAAAAGGACTTTTAATAAGTGAACAAAAAGTGACATCTTTGTCACAACTTACCAGCGTTAGTCCGATTCATTCAAAGAGTATTCAGATTTGGATAACCTCATCTAAAATATTGGAGACCAATCGCTTTTTATAAAATATTGAATTTGATTTCATCTACTTGTCTCAAGTATGTCGGGTGACTAGTCGCGGACAAGTCTGTCCTTAAAAAAATTTAAAATTGGAGTTCAGAGTGGTCGCGGAACGTCACCGACTAACGTAGACTACTTTAGGGACTTATGATCGACTAGCTGCGCGACAGTCTGCCGACTAGTCGGGCAACTATTCCGCCACTACTCTTCTGGGGCCTTCATTTTTCAATGGGGATAGATATTAGATTTTAGCAACTTGATAAAAAATTCAACATGAAGGAAAAAAAACAACGATTTCAGGCTTTTGAAGCAAGGGTACTTGGGAACAGTGAAAGGGAGCGTCTCACTAAACCATTTCTCATTTCCTCCAAACATTCGGTCGAATTTTAACCTAATCTCTTATTGCGCTAGTATATTACAACTAATTGCGCAGTAACGACTGGTCCACTTTAAGAAAGGAAAACATTTCAGATTCCCCCACAACATCAAACATTGCTTAGCCGCAACTGACTAGACGTCGGTTTGGTTATTTTTATGCCTATAAGCATGGCGGGCAGCGCGTTTGCTTAACCGAGGACGACTTTAACTTTCCTTTTGAATATTTTGACATATCAAGTATGAAAACCATTGTAAATATTATTCTTATTAATGCCATGAGAATGTAATGATAAAGTTATAAAACTATTTTGCTTCTATTACGTCTAGAAAATAATGTCAAGAAAAAGTTATTTCATTTCAGTAATACAAGATATATTAGGATTAAAAGACAATAAAAATCAAGAGGCCGAAGTTCGTGTTCCGACATCACATCATAACTGCAAAATAAGTAATAATTTTGACACAGCTTTCCAGTTCCAGTTTCGATTTAATCCATTGAAGGGGTTATTGAATTTTAGATAATTCATCGTATATCAAGGAGACTAATCGCTATTTGTCAAATATTGCTTCCAATTTCACCTACTTGTCGCAAGCATGTCGGGCGACTAGTCGAGCACAAGTATGCCTCAGAAATTACTGAAACTGAAGTGCAGAGTAGTCGCGGAACGGTCGCGGAACTGTCGGAAAACCAGTCTACAGTAGACTACTTGGGAGACTTATGATTGACTAGCTGTGCGCCAGTCTGCCAACTAGTAGCGGAACAGTCGCCCGACTAGTCGGCAGCATACTAGTCGGGCGACTGTTCCGCGACTACTCTTCTGGGGTCTTCATTTTTCAAAGGGTAGTTGGTCTAGTTGAAGGTCTCGCTATCAATCTGTAATTTCCTATTGAAACCTTTACATATTATTTTCTATTGCTTACTACACGAATTGAGTAGTTACGGTTCTAGTATAATGAACTAACTTTTAGCTACATGGTGGAAATTTTACGTACTTGTATTAAAATTTTACTACCTTTATCGTATGAACGCTTTAAATGATAATAAAACCTTTTTGTAAACTGCTTTTGAGAATGTCGCAGCTGTGAAAAACTGATCGTACCTTTAGCAACCTAGGTTACGCTGGATATGCACAAGACCAGCCGTTGTTTTAATGTCTGAATTAATAAGAAAGACCAGACTTTGAAGACCAAGACCAGGAGTGTTGGCAGCAAGAACATGCAGAGTTTGCACGCCTTGATAATTTATCATTGCATACATGAACGTGCAGCCTCTTTAAAAGGGAATAAACACATAGAAGTTTTTACTTTATATGCAACAAGTAATTGCTACGAATAACGCGATATGTTAGTATGGTGACTGATACGTTTACCAAGTTCAGTTGAGTTGTTTGCAGTTAAGATAGAATTGACAAATAATCAATAGGAATCAGCAATGCTAATCCTCCATTGGATTTATCACAACTGGACAGTAGCTCTGCTTTCGTTTTTCTAGTTCTGGAACTAGTTCTAGCCATCTTGAAACCAAGCAAGTGTTTAACAATGTACCAATATAGGAACTACTATAAATACTAGACGCACGAAAGATAAGGTGATTACACAAGGCATTATCAAATACATATTCTAGTTTCGTTATTTATGCAAAACTTTGGAATGAATGGATTAGGTACAACTCACAAGTAAATCAGCCATTTTTATTAGACGGCGAACTATTCGTCCCTGTTTCAGAAGACGTCCGTGTGTTCCAAAGGGGTCGCAGTTGTTGAATAGAATATGAAACAGCAGTTCTAACCTGGGAATATACACTATTTAGAAAGCAGCGGTTTATCGATTCAAGTCAGTGTTCATTAGCTGAGTACGCTGCAAGGAAAAGATACGCTTCGCCACTCTTTCAGGGTTATACCGCGATTCTTCTGGTTATTCAGGTGTAAATCTTCGGAGCAAACAATCGGGGATGAAGTAGGGAAGAATTTACGTACCATTGTTTCGCAACCAGTATACTGCTGTTGCTAAAACGCTTGGTTTCAAAAGTAGTTAAATACCCGGTCGGAGAAACGGTTGCTCCAATTGACACGGGGCATTGGAAAGGATGAAGACTCTAGCTCTACCAATTGTCCTTCTGTTGGCACAAAGTAACCTAAGTTACGGAGGTTACCTTCGTGGTAAACATCTACGAATCGGCTACGTTGAGGTATCAATGCACACTACATTTCAGACGCATGACGCTTTTAATTTCGTTTCGAGTCATTATTCTAGTCTCCACCTGATATATTTACCGAGTACAGCCAAGATTCAAACACAACTTCTTACCGTGGAATACTGTTTTCAGTACTTCAGTGGACGGCAACCCGAGAAAACTTCAAGTACATTGCAACTTTTTTTTTAATAAGCTCACTTTTTAAAAAAAGTTCCTCTTGCGTCAGGTACACACTGATTCGTATTGATTATGCTGACGGGTTTAGCGGACTCCCTAAAGACTTTCTGACGAAGGTGATGCAGAAGCAACTGGCTTGTTAGTACTTGGAACAATATTCTACCGTATTTGCTGAATGTCTTTTTTTGTAGGACCTTGATATGGTACTGAATAACTTCGTCTTGAAACACGGAAGGAACCTTTTAGCGCATTTCTTACATCCTTCTTTTCAAGTGGAGCACGTACTTGTTATACCTTTTCCCAGGAATCAGGCCAATGTATGGTCCGTTCTGCTGCCCTACACGTGGACGGTGCGTTATTGCATTGTAAACTTAAATACAATATAGCCTACGTTTCAATATTTCAGGTATGGTTATGTCTCAGCTTATCAGTGTTTGCAGTGATCTTCTTTCTCCGCTGTGTGACTCGTGTTCAACATTCCATCTCCCATCACAGTCAGTCGAGAGATTTCCTTACCTTCAGCGGAACGTCAGCCTACGTTATAGGAATTTTAACTAACCAGGGTGATTAAGACTTTGGAAACACTCTGTTTCATCCTTGATTCTTTACAACTTTTCCTGTATGTGTTTCGTGTTATACCGGATTTCTGGCACAACGTTTTTATATCATTAAAGGTAATGCATGCATCTCTAAGGCGTTGGTTGTGAGGCTTCTTGCCGGTACGTGGTGTTTAGCCGCAGTTGTTGTGGTAAACGCCTTCAGTGGCTCGCTGATAACCTACCTGACGGTACCTAAATTCACTCCTCTGGTCAACGCTCTTGTTGATCTTGCCAACAAATCCGAGCCTCGTATACTAACCCATTCGGGTACTTTTCTGCGGACCCAATTTGAGGTTTAAAATGGATTCACTGTAGCCAGCTTAAACGGTAAGTACTAATTATCCTTTGTCATGTTGCACTTTTCAGACGGGCCCTACTTACGTACCCTTTCGTGACAACGTTATGAAGCACCCAAATGATTTTTGTGGTCAGCTCAGGGAAACACACATGAACAACTGCGGCTCCTTGGTGAAAAAAGGCGGTCATGTAATGGCGCTGGTTAGTAAAAACATTCTAGTGAACGTTGCACCGTGAAACTTTACCAACAATCTTCTCACCAGGATCTGGAAGCGGGCCAAATACTACTGCACGATGAATTTCGTAAAACAAACACGTGTGACCTGACCTTTGCTGAAGAAACCTACGAAAAAGGCTATGGTGCATTCGT
>JAIQCU010002463.1:0-10628 GCA_022114935.1 Leptestheria dahalacensis
GCTGCTGGCGCTGTCGGGCAATTTCCTTGAAGAGCAGGCCCGCAGAGAGAAGGATGACCAGCGGAAACGCAGTAAGAAGCTAAGCCTCGACTGAGAGCTTCTTTTCCACTCTGAATTGGATGGGGGAAACAAGGCCGGAAAAAAACACAATAACAAAAAAATCCCGTTTGTCTATGGTTTGTTTTTGTCTCATTCAGTTTGTATCTTTGTTTTCGATATTAGACGATTTAATTCTTTTTTTTTCCCACGTTGTATTCTTCTTCCGATTCACCAGATATAAGATGTGTGGGTGTGTGCTGAGAAACATTATATTGATTGTGATCCATTGAATTTTTTTCTTGGTTTTTTTGATTTATATATAATGAAATTACGAATTGAGCGCTGCTGTGTCTGACGTTTAGATCGGGCTGAAAATAGAATAAATGTACGTCGGTATTATGTTGCAATTTTTTTTAAATTGTTAATAATTCAAACTGAACTTTCCTTGTATTCCAGAAAAATGTAATTAAAACTTAAGTTAAATTTTCTTGATTCAAAAACACTTTGTTACACACACGTAAGGTAAAAAAAAATTCAAAAAAATTATAAATGTATGAAAAATCGGGGGGCATTGAAACATCGAGTAAAAGTCTGTCATTTAAAATTTGATTAGTTAAAATTAAATTCCGGATATTAATTTGTAAAAAAAAAGAACAGGGAAAAAAACTCGTATAGCTGTTAAACAATGGATTTTATGTACAGGGGTGGAAATCGGTAATTTTACTTTATTCGAATTTTTCAAAAAAGTTGTCAAAAGTTGTTATTTTTTAATGTTGTGGTGTGAAATCACCAGACGGAGCATTTACGCGGTGGATTCATGGGCGCATCGACGGGGCAGTTATAGGCCCTGGCGAAATCGACGGAATTGGAAAGCGGTCCCAACACCCGGATTGGCCCCGGGGAATGAACCGATGATCGAATCTTGGTGAGAGCGTCCTCGGGCCTCATTGTCCCGCACCAGATTTGGGCGTAATTAAGAAAGAATAATTGATCGTGCGTTAGATTGAGTCCCGGCAGTCGAGGCTCCTCACCGTGTCGGGCCACCCATTTACGGTAAGCTCGGTAAGCCTGCTTCAGGCCTCCATTGTCGGCGATATTCTCGCCCTGAGTCATCTTACCGTTGATATTGAGTCCCACCTCTTCGAGTTTGTACGCCGAGTACTGGTCGATGATGCAGCGCGCCCTCTCGCGGAATGCTTGGATCGTCGCGTTGTTCCACCATTGCTTCAGATTACCTTCCTTGTCGAACTGGCGTCCCTTATCGTCGAAACCGTGCGTGATCTCATGACCGATGACCACTCCGATACCGCCGTAGTTCAGCGACTTGGGGAAATGGCTGCTGTAAAAGAGTGGCTGCAGGATCCCCGCCGGGAAAACGATATCGTTCCGGTTGGGATTGTAGAAAGCATTGACTACGGCCGGTTCCGTCGACCATTTGTCTTTAGCAACGGGTTGCCTTAGCTTGTTCAGATTGTACTGAGCCTCGTACTTTTTAACGTTGAGGACGTTCTGCAGGAATTCAAATTCGGACACGTTCAGCAAGGAGTATTCTTCGGTCAGCGCTGCCGGATCGGTTAGCAGGTCGGGGTAACCGATGCGCTCGTTCATCGCCAGCGCCTTGTCCCGGGCCACGTTGCGGGTGTCCTCGTCCATCCATTCCAGTTCATCGAGGATTTCACTGAAAGCCTCCCGCAAGGTATGGATCATCTCCAGGGCTACGGTTTTACTCTCTTGGTTAAAGTTATCCCGGATGAAGAGGGCTCCGACGGCCATACCCATCTTCTTATTGGTCCACTCGACGCACTGGTTCCATCGATTCCGCTCGCTGAGGACACCCAGGAGAACCTTTCGAAAGTCTGCCCGTTTCTCTTGGTACTCGTCAGGTAGATGAGGCATCAGATCCATGATGAAGCGCCACAGGACGTAATTATGAACTACACGTCGCTCAGTGTTACTCAGGATCTTGCCCAGCTCCTGGAAGTAGGGCATTGCGTAACTGACCACCGGTTCGTCGTCATCAATCGGGTACGGAATGAAAGCCTGCAGGTACTGTCGCCAGTTGAATTCCGGTACCGTCTTCTCCAGTTCGGACAGCGACATCTTGCTGTAGATGGCGCCGGTGTCGTGTCGATCGGCTTCGGGGATCGAAGCATTGGCCAGCAGCGACTCGAATTGAAGGACCCGTTTCATCTCTTCAGCGGCGTTGCGTCGATCAGCCCCCAGGAGGACCGCTACTTCGGTCATGTATCGATGATATGCTTTCAAATCCCTGGCGCTGCTCGTTTTTAAGAAGTACTCGCGGCTTGGAAGTCCCAGTTGCATTTGATCCAGCTTTTTTTCCCCCCAAGAAATACAAAAACATAGTAAGAAAATGGATACGGGTTTAAAAGGAGCGAATGGAAAAGAAGTGATCTGATCCATCTTGAATGTCAAGGATTGTTTGTATTCTTCGACGTCAACGGAAAGAAGAAACATGTGTTCTTCAAGGATGTCATCTGTCAAAGCGTATCTCGTACTCGAGACAGTGAAAAGAAGCATTTGCTAGATGAAGAAAGTCAACTCGTGCGATTAAAAAGGAGTCGTGACGTCAAGAGTGAACAAAGTTGGTTGAGAGCCACAAAAGGCAAGTCCACAGATGGTTATAGATGTTGTATACGCACTACACAACCGAGAATACCTGAATGATATTGACAGATGAGTTCTTATCGTCAGGTCCAACCCACTGCTCGACGAGAACACCTTGATTGTAATCACCTCGTAAGCGACCTAGTAGAGTCTCGACCGAAAAGTTGGGTTTGCTCCAGGTGCTGTCCAAAACTGGCCATCCACCTAAATTTCTCAAGGTCTCCACCAGTGGACGATCTCCGATGCTCCGAATCTGACCTTTTTTGGGGAGGACAATCTCGAATCAAAAATCAATCTTTCTAAAAACTCGTTTCTTAAACGTCAAGAAATTTTACTGGTATTCATGCACGACTTGTAAAAGAGTTTGGCTTTGGTTGTTGATCCGTTATCTTCAGGACTGATTTCTTCCTCCAGTAGGCCTACAAGTAGACGAATTCAGTTGAAACCTTTAACTCAAACTTTTTAATTCAGTTGAAACCTTTAAGTATGACTTGAAGCTGATCCGCCAGAACTTCAAACGTACTGATACTGGATCGATCCTCAGGGATGAGGTGTTTCTTGTTCCAGGCGCCGCAGGCGAACTGGAAAAAATCCATACATGGATCCGCACTCCAGTTCATGGCTCCGAGCAATGAAGCAGCTATAAGATATTGCGTCTTCTTGTATTAATGACAGTTGCAGTTGTTCAATGTTTCATTTGCGGCATACGCTTATCATACACCCAGGTGGTGAACTTTCCTTTCTATGTTAATATGGAGAACTTTTAACTTGTTATAGCGGTGAGTTATGTGCAAAGTGTGTGGCCCCTTCACTTGATTATGCTGTGCTATGCATTTTGAGAAGGGGCCTTTCTAACTCTATGCACCCAATGGTGTGTCTATATCGGAGCCAAAGGGGCAACTTGCTAATGTATGCACATTGCTTAGCGTATAAACAATGCACTCGTGACAGTTGTTTCTCACCCAAGGTGAACACATGCATCAAAGTCACACAAAATGGGGCCCCAACAATGCGATTTCATTCTGAATTTAACGCATGAAGCCAAGTCATTGTGTCACGTCGATTCAAACTTGGCATCAGACTTAGTCACTGATGTATATACTTAACTCTTAAGTGTATATGCATTGCCTCGTGTAGCTATTTAGCCGTATTGTTGTAATCAAGTTAGAATAGCCACAGGGCAAACTTGAAGCCGGGGTTCCTTGCTAATAGCCGATAATACAATGAAACGTAACAAATGATGCTTACCTGTCCGTACACATTCTTCCGTGAGGCACACGCCAGAGTTATCTGCAATAAACAAGCAAACAAACAAACTAAAATACGAGGTTGCAATATATAACCGCTGTACGCAATTAGCAAAAGTTGTTGCGTCATAGAGTAAACTTTCGGTTCGGTTAATCAACAAACATTGGTGCCGTATACGACAGCCATGTGACAAACTGCCGCGTCAAAAACAACATGGCGCCAAAAGAGGCTGTCGCTTACTTTAAGATTCCTATCAATGCACTAGCCGCCAAGGCTGCGTCGAAAATTGTGTTAAGGTCGACGATGCTGACGAGAATGCATGTTCCCATCGATGGAGAATAATGGAGAGAGAGAAACCAGGTATCCCCGACAGAACGTTAATCAAGATTTCCCCAAACTGCTTATACTATGCAGGTCAGAAACCCTGCCAGCGTTTACGGCTTTTAATTGCTCCTACAGGATGCCACGTGCCGTGTGCGTTTCCGCCCAAAACAAGCTAGGGCTAAACTGCAACCCCTCGAGGCAAATCTAGTTCGCAATTTTAAAAACATTTCGTAACGGACGTCCTAACATAAATTTCAGCCAAGTACAAGTACATTTCGGTTCTTTAATATCTTTAACCTCTAACATAGCCTTGGGGCAAATCAAAAGCCACTGTTTCCTTTCTTCAACATCGTGACACAGATTGATCGTTGATTAGGGCAATTGACTCTTAAGTGAGTTCTATTATGTTGAGGAAATGGGATCAATTTACCTTTTCCATTAAGCACAACAAATAACAGTAGGAAAGAAAGGCAGCCAATGATCAGCAGGAGCGACAAAGTGAGTAGAGCTTTCTCTCTGAGTGTCCACGACCGTTTCCTCGTGTTGGCCAATCGAGCGCTGGATGACATCTTCGGACACTGGCCGCTGGTTTCATCCGCTGGATTGACGCCATCGTCGGCGCAGACAGAAACATAGCTGTTGGTCTTTTTATCACCGTGCGGGTGATGATTGCGACCGTTGGAGTTGCACTGCAGCCACGGCCACCGAGTTCTACCCGACTTGGTCTGCACCTGGTCAGAGTCACACTCGAACTGGCAAATGTCATTGGCCGAGCTATCAGTAGTTTGCGATGGAAGAGTCTCTACATCGGCGACGTGTTGGTCATTTGCAGCCATTTGCGTCCTATGATGCTGATGCGGATTGCTGGACGACGACGAGGATGCCTCAGCCTGCTGGGCTGCTGACCGATAACTGCAGTGTCCGTTCATAAGCCCGCCCTTTTTCATGTGCTGCGCTCTTGGGCTCAACATTCCCTCTCTCTCTCTCTGCTCGTTCCCCTCAAACTAACCCATGGGACTAGTGCAAACTTGTATAACTTTCGCAACAGCCGGAGAGTTTTGCACAAATAAAACGACCGTTGCAACTATGTGGATGGAAGCCTGTTTGTGATTAACGCGGTACACAGCGGGTAAGCAATTACAACTTGGAAGCCAATATCAAACAACCTTGAACCTTGGCGCGTTAATCAATTTCCAAACCCAGGGACTACTTGGAGTCTCCTAAGGCGTCGATCCTTCGTGCGATGTGTTTAGCTTGTCACTCAGCTTTTAATGGATTCTGACGCAAAGGTACTTCAGCTTTCTTCAACCGGCACAACGGTGTTACTTTTGATCTCACAGCAGCGGGGCAACGCCGACTGATGAATTCAAAGATGGGTACAAAGTCACTTTTGACAGGTTCCAAGTACTTGTTACGTGCAGCGTGTAACAGTGTTGCGTTATATGTGAGATTCCTACTTGACAACTTGTTTACACGATATCCAACACCGGTGGAAAGGAAATGTCAGGAGGAAAAAGCTCAGGCTACTCGTGTTGCAAACCTTCGGCGGGCACAGGCATTGCCGTGAGACAATCAATACAAGACGGTGAGCGACTTGTATCAAGCCCCCGCTGCTGCTGCTGCTGCAACCAATCTATATAGCCCTCCCACAAACATTACAGCGCCAACTCAAATTCCCGCACTCAAATGCGCAGTAGCCTTAGAATTTCGTACACGGTTTCGGGCACCCTCGTTGAAATGAATGAATAAATGAAGTCTTGTCGTCAATGAAACAGTTGTTTTATATGAACATTTGAAATGGATTTGAACTTTTAAACTTTTTAACTGTAGACAAGTGGGACAAGTTATTTGACTGAAGTTAACTTCGCCTTCTATAGCCGTACAATGTCACCTTGCATTATGATTATTATACCCATTATCAACACTTAGCTATTAAGAATGCAACATTAGCATGGCAAGTGAACAACGTATAGGAACTGTTGAAAATTTTAAATATCACAACTGGTTTTTAAAACAGCGGCTAGGTTTCATAATACTAGAAACATTATGGCAACCTTGAGAACCGCCCAGCTTTTCGGGCAGTGTCATCTTCAAACATATTACTTAAAACCGTATGAGAACTACAGACATTACAAAAACTGTAGTCAAATATTAAACCCGTGGATTATATTATGATGATTATTGACACTACAGTATTGATTACTCGTACAGACTGACCGTGAACGCTAGTTTGTATTCGTAAATCTGGTAAACTAAAGGCGATTTTATCACATGTTCTCGAATTACACACGCGAATTCAGTACATTCATAATTAATCAGGTACACGTAATATTGATTACATCGCAGCACGCATTGGTTTTGAAGTTCTTTCCTTGTTAATGTCTAATTACTTTTGCAGCGAAATGTGTATTGCGGAGTTACATCAAGTGCACACACACAGAGAAACGAGAGCGATAAATCAAGCGTATGGCCCAACATGGGTTATGCATCATCAAGCTGCTTCGGCTCTTTTTGCTCCAAGGCTTTTAGATTGCCCAAGAAATAAATATCAACGTCTGCTGCTTCTATTATTACGAATATTCTTAAAGACTTTCTGTTTATCTCCATCGATTTTCTTTAATATCGACATCAGCGACACTGGTAGATCGAGTTAGACAAATAATTTATAGATTCAATCGTAATTTTTTTTATTCTATTAAAAATTACATAATTTATGTTAGAATCAAATTTCATTAGTTGCTAACTATTTAACAATTAACCAACAAAATAAATAGTCTAATTTTTAACATTAATTATTGAACGGTAATGAGAAGCGGGATAAGTAAACTGATCCAGTTCCAGATTCTGACGATAGGTGGCGCTGTTGCGAAAGCTGTTTACGCGCCGTGTGTTGACAAGTAAATTATTGTTTTAAGAAACTTTCGTCATTTTTAGCCGTGAACGAGTCTTTGCTAGAATCGTGTCTTTTCATTTCACATGCGTTAAGTTTGATATGATAGAATCTTTTAGCGCCTCGGTGTTTTACTTGCGACAGTACGATTTTACGGCGCGGAAACATGGCCCAATCAACATCCGACTTTAGCGTTAGGTCAAACCTCGGCTCGTCAACACTGTCGGCTGCTGTATCAGGCCAAACCTCCAAACTCGCATCGCAGCGTACCACAACAATGGGTCAGAGCTCCGGTGACGGCTACATGTCACAGTCTCCCGCACCCGAGGAGAAGAACGTTCGCTACACGTTGCCGAACGAGGATCACATATACGCCAACTGTGGCGAAACGATGAGGTTCCGGGAGCTGGCCTCAGAGATCGAGAATCTCAAGTCACTGCTGCTGCTTCATTTGGATCTTATTCAGCAGCAGTCGGAATGTATAGCTTTGAAAGATAAACATCTGGCCACCCTGCGCCAGGAAAACGAGACGGTATATACTAATTTTACTCCATTATTATAAAGCGAGTAATCGTTTGTATCGTTTTGCATCTTCAGCTGAAAATGCGAATTGAAAGAATGGAGCGGCGGATATCGCTACAACTTCAAAGACAGAAATCGGAGTCTTCAGAGCAAGACGGTGTAGTCACGCCGAACGACAACAACAACAAGTGTGATCCAGAGCCAGCACCTGACAACAAACGACCAGCGACCCCTAACCTTACCGCCTCTCAATCAAACGACACGGTTAGTTTGGTACCGCGGAAGCGCATCAAGACGTTGCTCCCTATCAGAACGCCCGCCAGTGGCAGAAACTTTCGAGAAGTTGACAAAACGTCACTGCGCGGGAAACCAAGGCCAGGTGACAATGAAAAACACACTATGAAGTTGGACAACCACAAAGATGACTTTTCCGCACTAACGGACGTGGAAAACACTGTCGAGATTCACGATTCTCCCACGACCGACCAGGTCGTTGATAGAACACCAACCCTGCCTAACGGTTCCAAGTCTTTGAAGAACGTGACACGGGAACAGGCTCCGTCACCCGTTTTACCCGAACACAAACGAATACGACGATTATTGCAGCAAAAATGCTCTTTGAAAGAACCGCCGCTACTCAAAAGGGAGAACATCCTGACGACGGATGAACCATACCCGACTTTAGTCGGTGAGAACCTCCAGAATAATGATTTAAACGAGTTGTTTGAAGACCAGATTGAGATTGAGGTAAGCGTTCTACCATACCCTTTAATACATGAGGGATAGCAATATTTTATTTAGGTTCCGCTGTGGTGCGACAGATCCATCGACCCTCTCAACGACACCCAGGGTATCGAGAACCTCGACGACGAAGTCTTTGCTAAGAGACATCAGAAGCACGAGCTGGACGAGAAACGACGCAAGAGGTACGACGAGTCATAACGTTCCCTAGTAGTTGCCGTAACCCCGTTGGTTATCACAGGTGGGACCTGCAGAGAACACGGGAACAGCGGCAGTACGAGAAACTCCGCGCGCGCTACGAGGGTGAGGATCGATCGCAGGACCGCTCCTCCAACAAGACGAGAAACCACAGTGCAACCATATCTAGCTTCTGGCCTCAGTCGCAAGATGTCTCGCACGTGCACGTTGAGAGCTGGCTTCCTGTAAACGCCTTTGGAGCACCCTTACCCGTAACTAGTACAACGTAAGCTTCATATATCTTATCATATAATAATGGTAATATTATAATACAATATATATATATGTCTATAAATCTAAATCATATGATTATCTTTATTCAGCTAGTATACACATCTGTATATGCATACATGTCGATGCTATTTTTGACGCTCTTCTCAATGGCGCTCGACTCAACTGCTTACCGACGTGTCGTGTATTGGTCGACTCGACATTTCGCGCTCTTTTCAACTGCATGAGTCGACTTTACTTTTCGTCCTCTTTTTCGTTGTGAATTTCCCACTTATCGAATAACTATACAAGTTCACCTTCATTTGATCGCAATTCGCAAACACTGCATACGCAAAATGCTGCAAAATAACAGAAACAATCATTCACTGAACATTATTCATAAACTAAAGTACCGCAGACAAAGCCAGGCGTAACTTGCTACTGCATGAGAGTTTAAAATCGCGAACAGATGATTTAAATGACGGCTACATAAGTACTACATTGCGAAAAACGTAAACGATGGAGACGATACTATTCCTGGGTGAGGGTAGTACTATGTTTGAATGATTTTTTTAATTTTCAAGGGACTTTTCGTTACCATGGACATTCAACATGAGAGGAACCAAAGGTGACAAGCGTAAAGCACGGCGGTAACACGAGGACCGTTCATTTTATGGAAAGTTAACTGTCGGTTCGTGAAATTGTGTGACGACATTCTAATACACTGTTCAAGGTTTATTTCATTCCTGTGCAATTTCAACTTTTCTACGGATGACATTAGTTGCCAGCAAAGTGTCGATTTTCGTTGTTCAGTCGATACTTCACGTGTTATTTGAAAGCCTATGTTCAAATCATACTAAAAAAATTTACTGAATTGAGAATTTCAAACAGAAACGAATTGGTGTATTTTGTTCACACATCCCTTCATCACAATAAGTTACACTTATTTTGGGAAAAAAATAAAAAGAAGGAAATAAGGGATGATGGTGAGCATAAGGCACCTATTACACTACATACGTGTGAAAAGAGGGGCGTGTTAACTTTTGCTTTTATCTTCTTTACATCAGGCTAAGAGAAGAAAGTCCCGTGGTACCGGAAAGAGGGGGAAAAAGCAAAAAGCACAGAATAAGCAACTTTTTTCGTCTTGAAAAACAAAAAAGAGGAATGCTTCTCGGTTTCTTCTTCTGCAGACAGCAAGGCTTAAGAGGCAATTTTTGTAAAGNCTTTTGCTTTTATCTTCTTTACATCAGGCTAAGAGAAGAAAGTCCCGTGGTACCGGAAAGAGGGGGAAAAAGCAAAAAGCACAGAATAAGCAACTTTTTTCGTCTTGAAAAACAAAAAAGAGGAATGCTTCTCGGTTTCTTCTTCTGCAGACAGCAAGGCTTAAGAGGCAATTTTTGTAAAGGAAAAAAAAATCTGGTTTTGGAATTTTTGTTTTTTTTCTGGAATTGGCTTAGAAGCACTTCCTGTGCACAATGGAAGGACCAGACTCGTCGTACTCCTGCTTGGAGATCCACATCTGCTGGAAGGTGGACAGGGAAGCCAAGATGGAACCTCCGATCCAGACGGAGTATTTGCGCTCAGGGGGAGCGATGATCTTGATCTTCATGGTCGAGGGAGCCAGGGCAGTGATCTCCTTCTGCATGCGGTCAGCAATACCCGGGTACATGGTGGTACCACCAGAGAGGACAGTGTTGGCGTACAGGTCCTTACGGATGTCGACGTCGCACTTCATGATCGAGTTGTAGGTGGTCTCGTGGATACCGCACGATTCCATACCCAGGAAGGATGG
>JAIQCU010002464.1:0-10986 GCA_022114935.1 Leptestheria dahalacensis
ACTTCGCCTGGGCCGTCAAGGACGAACCCACGTACAACGACTACGCGCATCAGGAGAACAGCGACGGCCGCGTCGTCAGCGGTTCGTACCGGGTTCTCCTCCCCGACGGCCGCACTCAGATCGTCACTTACCGCGTCGAGGGTGAAAGCGGATTCGTCGCCGAGGTGCGCTACGAAGGAACCGCTGGAACCGGACCCAATCCGGCCGCGTCCAACAGCGCCGTCCTCGGTGCGGGTCAGCCTCCTCAGCGCGCTCCCAATGCCCAGAATAATAACAACCCCCAAGCAAGATATTAATAACCAAATGGAATAGAAAAGGCAAACCTTAATGGAGCTACAAGATCAGACTTTTAAAAAAAACCTTGGCTTTTAATTTGCCCTCAGGCTATTCGCCCTGAGGGCAAAAGGGAAGCCAAGGCATACTATTATTAAATTCCTGCCTTTAAAATCCTAGTTTTTAAAATGAATATCCCGCGGTGCGGCACCTTTCCTTATCTGTGTAACCAGTGCAATTGTGTAGAATGGTGCTGATTTGCAAGGACAAGTTAAATACAATTTTCTAAAAAATATTAATTGAAACAGAAATGAGTTAACTTAACTGTTAAACGAGATTAGTTGCATCAGCTAATGAGCAGATTATGATTCCTAGTTTAACGGTTATAGCCATTGCCAGTAGGAATAAGGTAATACTCAAATAAGTAGTTGGCAAAGTGTGTTAGTCGGACCGGTCAGCAGGTTCAACACACTTAAGTGACCCTTCTAGTAAATAGTAACTGAATTCTGAATTTTAACGAGATATTCTTATTTCAATAATTTAATTACTAAATTACGCAAATACTCATAGTGTTAACCTGTTAATTACAGGTCGATTACCGACGTGTATTCCAATAAGTTAATTAACTTATGATTTTTCTAAAAATTAATCTAATTAGCTATCGCTAAAACTAATGATCAAACGCTTCTTATCGCACAGATGTCGAGTCGATTTCTACAACTAAACACAACTTTAAAAAAAATCCTTAATTGGAAAAATTACGCGTTAATTCAGATAAAAACATAAAAGTCACGGAACTTATGCGAGCGCCTCAAGTTTATTCACGAAAGTGAAACTCCGGCGCCGCCGTAATGTTACGCGTGAAAGTCGCGCGCCCGTATTTCGGTCGTAAAACTGTTACAGTTATTGTGCCTCGAAGTCGAACAGTTTTCCTTATCCAGCGAGACAGAGGACACCGCGATGGGGCTTTCTCATTGTACTGGAAAGTGGATGGCTCGCATCTTGTGGAACTCTTCAACAATGGGTTTTAAATCGACATCCGCACAATTGTCCAGGGCCGTGACGTACCGCAGCCTTCGCAGCAATCCCTGCAACACGTTAAACCGTCAAAAATGAACATAACTCTTATTCATTAATATTTATATCAATCTTGAATTTAACTGGCTTTGTTTTAAACAAGTGGATAATAGATTTAAAAAATAGAAAATATTTTTTTAAGCGGGAAAAAATTAAGATTAATTTTTAAAAATGATAATAAATTTTAAGAATTAAAAACTGGGAATTGCATTTTTTAAAGAATGAATAATTCAACATCAGAAATGGAAGTGAATGTTGGAAAAAAATTACTTCGACATTCGAAATCACATGTCGTGAAACCGCAAACGTCGTTTGTTCCTTCGACCGGCTTTCTAACCGACTTGTCATCTGCTGGAGCAGCGGTTCAATCACCGATTTCTCGAAGCTTTCAACGCGCAACACGTGCACGGCTGGCTCTTCGACTTGGCGCAAAAGAAACCTGATAGAGCGACCGCAAAAACTGGCGTAGATTTCGGTCGATTCGCAACTTTCATTCAGGAATTTATCGAAGCCACGACTCCAGCTGTTTTCCAGGACGACGCGGAGAATCTCGAACTGGCTGCTGAACATCTTTCTGGAAATCCCGATCGTTCCGGAATACGGATCGCTGCTTTGCTCAGGTTCTCCTTGGTTAAAGAACGAATAGTAAGGTTTCGATTTAGCCAGATTGTCCAGAAAGGCGGTCAGATCACCCGTTTCCATGGTAACTGGAGAGAAATCAACTGGAACGGAAGGTTCCAGAAATTCCAGGATCCCTAGAGATGCTCTGTGAATGGGTATTGCGCATAAGGGTTCCAGTGCGTCATCTTCGGATATGCTAAATATTAGGCTAATCTGGATATCGTACGTCAAAACACTGGGCTTCAGAGAGAGTTTATACAGCAAGTCTTGACTGGTTGAATTCGTCCACGGTTTTGTTAGACTAGTGGAGAAACTGACCGATTCCGCTCCGTTGAAAGATACGCTAGTCTGGAGAGTCCAAAACGGAGGCTCCAGTTCGTAATTGGTTCTATTCTCGAGGTGAATGTGAAGCGTCTGGCTAGTGACGTCCACGGAAGAGTTGGCGAACGTCGCGATTTTCGTGCAGAAATGATCCCGCTCATTGATTTTGTTGAACAAGAATAGAGCGGCGGACAATTGTTGAAGCTTCCGGCGGATATTGGACCCTTTCATATTGGCCGCTTTGACAGCGTCCGCTGCAGAGTGAATTTCCTGTAATAAAGTCTTTGTATTGCCGGGCTCTGGTGATTTTTCTGCGGTTGAATCACCCTGGAGTGGAATGCGACATACTAAACCATCTTCGGTTAAACAATCTACGGTGGAAGACAGGAAATTGCAGGAAAAGGCCCGAGGGGAAACAACTCCCAAACGCTGGCTCTGTCGGAGGAATCCTTCGCTGTCCGGGTTATCGACTACCGCGGTAAACAAGCCGTTGTGATTCTGGTAAACGAGGAGCTTGTCGCTGAACGCAGTCTCTAAAACAGGATTTTTGATGAAATCTAACCAGATATTTTTCTGCTTTAGGTCAACCAGCGCCAATTTTCCGCGGCTCCCCGCGACGAGCAGGTGGTTGTTCGAGTGCTGTAAACTTACAACAGCTTGCTGCAGGTCGCACAGTAGTAGATACGACTTTGAAAGCAAGTCAACTTCATACAAGTGCCCTTCGGGGGTACCAAGGTACAGAGGGTCCCGCGGAGCGGGCCTCGATAGCTTTCCGCCGGGAGGTTTCGGCTGCGGGCAGTACAGTAACCGGGGCTTCTCCGTAATACGGTTGCCAGTATTGTGTTGACAGATATCGAAACTGCATACTGTCGTAACTCTTTTGTCGTCCGCAACTGACAGTACCCACGTCTTTCTGAAGGTGTCGACGGTGCATATGACGAGCGAAGTTCTCCACGGAGTGAACGTGGCGATAGTTTCTGAGGAATTGCTCTGCGGCAACTCATAGAGCAGTTCCTTTCTATAATTATCAATATAATTCAACAACACTTCCAAACTGTTGTTAATGGCAAATGATGGTTTACCTGAGACCCTGTTCTTCGGCAGATATCCTCCATAATTGTTTACCTGTAGTTAGAACGAGCAACTGGTCGTTCACAACAGCCACATCGTCTATCTTTCGTTCAAGGCATAGCTCCTTCAGAGAAAACAGTCTAGTTATCATAATTTATTAACTTATCTCGTAGTATTACCTACAACAGATACTATTATACTGGAAACTAATTCACTTACAAGACTTCTGATAGGGCTGTGGACCTGAATCACCAAAACAGTGTCGTCCTCCCAAGCATACACTGTATTATTTTTTAGTTTCACGTGGCTGTAATCGACAAGTTTCTCCTCCAATTGTTTAGCCGTGTCAAGATTTAATAGTTTGGTCGTGTTTGAAGCATGACCGTTTTGAATCAGGGACATTTTCCCCGGAATCTGCCGGGATGTTTACATATCCATCGAAGACAGCACGTAGTTCCCCAATTCACCGCTAGACGGCTCTCTTATCGACTATGAAATCCCGACAAGATATTATATTAAGAGACTATAACTTGTAACATTCAACTACTATTGGTAAATAAAGCTACGTCACCTAATCTTCTTGTGTTTCCGGTTTATCGAAACTATTTCCCTGTAATTGAAGTAACGCAGCGAGCGCGTTCGAGGAAATTCCCGCGCGGGAGAAGGGGTTTGCTGGCCGTCTTTTGTGTCGCTGCTCGTGTGATTAATTAAGCGTATAAGCATAACCGAAGATAATCTGAGTGAATAATAAACAAGCTGGCACACAATGGGAACCCTCCAACTGATGGCACTTGTGCAAATTGAGCTCCAAAGCCGCAAAATGGGCCCTGGGCCCGGAGACCCCGCCAAGGAGGATATGGGACGCTTCATTTGCATATAATCGCAAGCTGGTGCTAATTGTTTTCCATTTCCCTGATGAGGTGTCCTATGCAAATGGGTTTGTTGTGTGGCCCGTGTATACGATGGGAAACCGAAAAAACCACGTGATCGATGGCCACGTTACTCGTGGGGCGCGATGCTGACCATTTATATGGCCGCCCATTGTTCCTGCGTGCAACAGCAAAACCCCTTTTCAAAGCAACCAATTCCCTGGGGTAACATTCAACATTGATACTGCTTGTCGTAGATATTGTTTTCAAACATGTAATGTCAGTCTTTGTCTCGGTTCGTTTTCGCCTCACATGATTTGCAAGTTATGCTTATAAAAGTAACTATAACTGACTACTATACAAGTAGCAAGTTAAGTATTATAAAATTTATAATTAAAGTATAGATATAGTACAAGTATGTCAGTAGCTAACCATGTGAGCAAATCTTCTGGTCAGCTGTCTGAAAATGGANGATAGATAAACGGATGATAGGTAGGTATGTAGATAGATAGACAAATAAATAGATAGATAGATGGATAGACAGATAGATAGATAGACAGATAGATAAACTTAAGTAGTTATAGCCACTTACTAGTTAGTAAACCAGAAATTTAACACTAGTCGAGTTAAAATTCTTCAAATTAGTAATAGCGTTGGTTAGTAAGACGATTGGTAGTGTAGCTACCTCTTCGTAACAACGCGTGGGAGAGTTGTGACTTGGGTAATCAATCATTAAGAGTAGCTAAGTCTTCTATTACGTACCAAGTTAGTAAGCGAGTACGACCTTGCATCTAACGAAATCATGTTCACAAATCAAGTTGATTTTAAGAAGTGAATAAGCAAGTAAGTGTATTAGCAATAAGGGCTAAACTTGCATAGTTCATTAACCGGCTAAGTGTTCAAGAGTTGTTATTTGATTCAAAACCATTTCGGCAAACTTGTGTTCCAACCTACTGAACCCCTAGTTTCAGTCGAGTCCCCTGCCTCTCACGTCACTGAAACCAAGCTGTTTAAATTTGACATACTGAAAAGCAATCCGTTATAACATCATGCACCTGTTTTATCAATGGAGATTTCAAAGAACTGCAACCCTGGCTTCATATTTGCCCTTGGGCTATATTCAATGCTGGCATCGAACAGAGTAGTGATCAACTCCAAAGGGATCTGAATGACAAAAAGTAAGATAATATCTAATCTTCCGGATTTTATTTCCACAAAAGTTACCAGCCGAATTTAGCAAAACTTTACGAGTGTATTAACTGTTACTTGTTTTATGCTCAGTATTTTCTGGGTTGCTGTTACTTTGAAACTGTGGGTGGGAGCAATAAGCAATCAACTTTTCCCCAGCTAGAACCTTTTGTTACTCTGGACTTTTGACAACTGTAAGTTCCAGAACGCCGTGAATTCAAATCGAGCTATAACTGCAACTCTTTTACTGACTTGTTCCTGCTGGAAAGCCCTGTGCAGTTAATCATTTTCAACATTTTGACATAGAAGAATATTTTTGGGTATCTGCTTGTCTGATAGGGTTTGAGAGATTCCCCTGACGGCCATTTTTGGGGTTTGCTTTTCCTCATTGAATATATGAGAGAAGGAAAGAATTCTCCCTATTTGCTCGCATGTATCAACTGTGTAACAGACACTTGACAAATGAGCTGAGCGTCGCTTTGGCAGGATCCTGTTTTTTAGGCCGCGTGCCTCCCGAATTACTCGGATCAACTCATTCCCCGACTTTTTTCCCTCTCCTCTTTCTTGTTCGCCCCCCTTATTTCCCTTTTGCAGCACCGATTTACCCTGTCCTTTTTTCTGCCTCTTTTTCCAACTCTGGCTATCGCAGTCAGTATGGAAATCAAACAGACTGACACGCTGATTAATAGCTGGTCATTGTAGTCAGTAAATGGAAAGATTTAGACCTGATTCACGGACTGGACATTGACCGTGTTGGTGTCGATTTCATCTCGGGTTGCAAGAATCGAGTATTCAAAGTACCGGAAAAGGTCGCCCGCCGTCTATGTTGTTTTCTGCCTTTTTATCTGCAGAGGCAGAGGGTCTAATGAGTGAAATAAGTTCCGCTTTTGACTGACAATGCGCGTATGGTAAAGATAAAAGACGACATAATGAAGGATGCAATGAAAAGATGTTTCACGCTGCGCGGCGGAACGAAGCACGTGCTGTGGCGTCAAAACAAAAGGGGTGCTGCTTAACTGAATCGCCCCCAGTGTTATTACACGCTATGCTGTACACTATGAGTAACAGAGAAGTAAATATGCCATATCATGTTGGGTTTAATATGGCAACAAGCGTTTATAGCAACACATGGTTTGATAATGACTAGTTATAAACAATGATGATTAAGTTATTACATATTGTGTATAGCATACACACAAGTTGCAACACTGGATCGTTTCGATTCATGTGAATCTACGTACGCATATTCTCGGCGCTAAAAACGGTGCATTCAAATTCATATAATCTAGAATTTAGAATTGCAAAGTGCGAAGCAAGTTTTCCCGTTAGTTGATAAAACACTCGCAAAAAACGAGACCTATCCTTTGGCTTGTACGATCCGAGTCCGTCTCGGTTCGTCTGCTACAACGTTAGAGCCATAAGCTATTTATAAGATTCTCAGGTCACACTCTGGTTAGTCAAATTAAGATATATGGAATACAAGTTTACGATTTTCTTATAAAAACAAGTTTGGCAGGAAATCCTTCAAATATGGATAAGGGAAACACTGCAGAAACGATATTTTAGAATATCCGTCTTGGTTAACCAATCAAAAGTTAGTACCAATGTAAGAAATATTAAGAGTATTTCAGAATAAACACTAATAGGTATAACACGAAAAAACTGTATTGTAGATTTGGAGAGGTAAGCACAACTTGAGTGTTATTCTAATCTCAGGTTGCGATCCCACCTGCCGGTTTCCTAGAACTAAATTTGCATTATAACTTAAATTATTTGCCCCTTAGCGGGGAAAAAATTATTTGCGAAACCTTCGTTCTAGTCAGTTGTTCTTTTAGCATCGATTGCAATTCAGATCTTGTAATGTAGAGTTCAGAGCTCGTTCCGCATATTTCAAATCCGTAATTATTTTAAACGGTTGCTAGTGTTTCATTTGAGTTTCGTTAATTAAAAACACATCTGAATACAATGTTCAACAGTAAAATTTTAAAGTTTGAACGGTTTGTTGAATAGTAAATCGAATTTATAGTTGAGTGGATAGTTTTGGAAATCTGGCAACGCCGCAATTTTTTGTAAACAAAAACATTCTCCGCTGCAAACGAACGCAAATGTAAGTCCCGCGGTCCCTTGTTCGCTAGACGATTTGCTCACTGATTTATCAATTGAACTTTGACCTCATCAATTGCATTTTCCGTGGAATTCAACGCCAACCTGAAACGGATCACCAAAGTCATGTTACCACTCGGCTTTCGTGAGCGTGCAATCGACTTGTGGAATAACACCTCACCGAGCACACGTAATTTCATCGAGTAATCTCCTCACAAGAGGTAAATTAACTGTTCAATTATAATTAGTGGTCATAATTGCATTTAACAATGGCGGATGCTGGTGAGACAACATATGTCGGGCTTTTGTCGTTCCGCCCGTCCCCGAGTCGAGTCGCTCGGGCAACACTTTTGTAAAGTTTATTGACACAATTTCAGCTGTTCTCTTCTTTTCACTTGTGCCATTCATTGGGGCTGATTGATTCGACACCAGAGAGGTTTAGAGACCCCCCCACAACAAAAAAATAAAGAGAGCGGGTTATGTTTTTTTGCTTTTTTGACATGCGCTGTGTGTGCGTGTGTGTGTTATACTGCTGTGGAAAGCAATATGCTTAAAAGCCCCTTTTGCCCTCTCGTCTCGTATGATTCACCGCATGCAAGTTAAGCCCAAAACTGTTTACACTTTAAAAATCACCGCGATTTACGAGCGAATAGGGGGGACACGGCGACGCGCGTCCCTTTCAAACTCAATGGCGACGTTACATATGAACGCGACATCATTTCTCTACTCTGTAATCGTCTCTACATGTGCGGATATATCTTTCCAACTTTTTCAATTCCTGCATGCGCTTACTAATAGCAAGCAGACGACTCTATACTAATTTAAATATGCTAACTTTGGAACTCTTGTAGGTGCGCTGTATTCAGTTCATCTCGTACCGAAGATGATCTTGTTGCATTGAATAGAGTTTAACTGTTAAGTTGCAACTACTTTTTCCACCTTGTATGTGAAGTGAATTAATTTGTTTGCTCAAGAACAGAGGTCAGTTGATAAAAGCACGTGGCACTGTGTTTTTGGCGCGTGTGTCGGGTTTTTATTCCACTACAGCCCTATTGACTTCAGAGGGTTGGGACTTTGGCTTGTGCACTTTACAGTGCGGGAAAATGAGCATAACTTAGCATCTATTAGGTAGATACATACAAGCCCTTGGAACACCCCCCCACCCCTGGTTCCCTGTTTCATTTCACCCCCATTTAGAGTTGAAAACACAACCCTCTCTCTCGTGTTGTATTTTATAGCCGCCACTTTAAAGCGCCGTCCCACAAGCAGTGTCACGAAATTTCAATGGAAATCAACAAGGGGGACCTTTAGTGTTTGCCACTTTGGGATCAATTCAATTCTAGAGCATTACTAGTTTTTTTCAGTTTGGAAAAAGAGAATAATTTGTCGGTTTGTTACTATTTTCAATCTAGTATATTTGAATGTATAGATATACACAAACTTAATATAGGTTAAGTAATCTATTTCTTAATTTTGTGTATAACTTTACCGTGACGTGATTGTGTACAGGTGATCTCGGTAAAGCTGTACGCCTTAATTGGTGATTCAACTGAATTCAAACTGAGTTTATGTACTGAAACGTATTGTAACAATTAGTCGCATTTGATTTCTTCTTATAACGTTATATATTCATGTTATTAATTAAATTAACACGTCAATAAACAAGCCTGCAAGTACTGGACTTTTGCACAGTATGTTCGCACACGCCGGGGGCTATATAGCACTTGCAAGTTGAGGATCGTATTCAGCTTCTTAACGGGCGCTCCCGCCTTTTACGATTCTTCCTTAATAGTTTGAAAAGTTGCGGAAATGGCTTTTGACTTCTCGTCGGAAGCGCGTGCAGGCCCGGCTGTTTTTTCGTACCGTCCCTAGGGATTTCACTTTATGACCTACGGTTGGTCTGGGGAAAAAAATTCCATAAAATCCCATTTAGTAATTTAGTCCCTCAATTGCCAAAATTTTTAATTAAAAAAAAAATTCGTGTTTTATTTCAGTACCATGTTAGAATGACAAGAGGGCGGGTAATACAATAACCAATCAGAATTGTTCCAAGGATTTTAAATTCGCGTAATTATACTTGGCCACTTGTATCTTCATCTCACTGGGCAGGGATGGTTCAATCGGGGTGGGAAGGGAGGGGGGGAGGGGGTTAGTTTATCTGTTGTCGTAAAACGTAGCAGAGCAGGACCCCGTCGCTTGATGATTCGCCTGTAAAACGGCTAAATTGCCCTGATTATAGGCGCCGGTGATTGTGTTTTATAACGTCGATCCCAAAGTTGAGCATTATTATGGATCATAGAGAGTCCAAAGCGCCCGAAAATTTGTTGTCCAAAGTCGTAAAAACCTCTTCGGTTGTGCTGTGTTGTACAACAATTACAGGAAGCGAGACCAGATTTAACCAACGAGAAGTAGGATTGTATATAAAAGGCAATTTCCGGAGCGCATATTGTCAGATCCCAACCAGCCCCAGAACCCCACTTTTATATCTGTCTGTCTGTCTGTCTGTATGTCTGTCTGTCTTTCTATCTATCTATCTATCTACCTGCCTGTCTTACATCTGTCTGTCTATCTATACCTTCCTACCTACCTACGTATCTATCTGTCTATCTGACTACCTATCTATCTGTATATCTATCTATCTATCTATCTATTTATTTGTCTATCTGTCTGTCTGTCTGTCTGTCTGTCTGTCTATCCATCGACCTATCTATCTACCTGCCTGTCTTACATCTGTCTGTCTATCTATACCTTCCTACCTACCTACCTACGTATCTATCTGTCTATCTGACTACCTATCTATCTGTATATCTATCCTCTTATCTGTCTATCTAGTCTACCTATCTGTGTGCCTATTCCAGTTAACATCTGGGACCGGTTGGGGTCTGATAATATGCTTCCCGACCGCTCTTAATTGAATTTGAGTTTTTCTCGACCATCCCTGAACCGTATTCCCCCCCCCCTTTTAAAACTGTGTTACTACAAAGGATATTCAAGGAAAAGGGATCGAGATAAATACGCATACAAAGAGTATATAATTAAGGCGTTTTTGTGAAAAATGCCGTTTGGGTATAAGTGTCACGTGCGGACGGGTTATTTTGCGTATAAGTTCAGGTGGAAGACAGAACCACATGTGTGTGGTTCCGGAAACAAGGATAAAAGCTGATGTTTAAAAGGCAAATCACATGGAATTTAGCTCTGCTCCCTCCCGAAACTTCAGTCTATACCGTTTTCATAACACGCAAGGGACATTTAGTTGTTGTAATAAGCCATTTGTGCCCTTGTTACATATGGATGATTAGTAAGGGGGGATGGTTGTATAGGGCTTGTGCCATTCTATAAGTATCCGCCATCTTGGCGGTCTGGCGATCAGCTGATTTGTATCCTCTTCACTGCAAAGATGGGGACGTTTTAGGTCGTAGGTCCTCTCACTATACTGAAGGTAATGTGAGAAGATGTTTTTTTT
>JAIQCU010002465.1:0-10630 GCA_022114935.1 Leptestheria dahalacensis
GAAAACTGGAAGAGCGGAATAGAACGTACTTCCTCGGGTAACGGTCGAAGCAAGACTGAGGCATCTGAACAATTTTCGAAGTCAGGAACCGAACGGATTTTGAAAACGCCGGTCACGTGATCCTGGCGGCCAATCAGCGCGCGTTCTAAAGTTCTAAGGAGCTCGTTCTTTTTTCTTGTCGAATGTTTACGTTTTTGCCGAGATTCCGCAACGTGAAGCGCAGTTTTATTTTCATCGAACAATTTGTGATGACGACTGACATGAAAACAATCAACAGTTAAAGAAAACTGTTAATTGGTAATCATACCTCATTACGATTGGCCGCTTCCATTAAACCTATGCAATGAAGTGAACGGTAATCATGAAACGATGAAGCTTTTACGTTTATTAGTAACCGTACTCATTACCAGTAATCGATTCTACTGAATCAATGTAATGAAGTTTCCGGTGGTAGACCGTGTTATGTAAATTAGTAATCGTACTCATAAACAGTAGGTATTATTCTACGTAGCAATGTAATGAAGTAACCGTTAATTATGAAACGATAACCTCTTATGCTAATTAGTAATCGTACTCATTACTAGTAACCGATTCCACTAAAGGATGTAATGAAGTAACCGGTATCCATAAAAACGATGAACATTTTATGTTAATTATAGTAATCATATTCATGACTATAGTTACCGTTCCTGTAGTAAAAATACAATGGGAGTAAGCGCTAATTATAAACGGCTCCTGATTCAGTCATTTGAATAACTTGGTTATTCTTCCAACTAAAGAATTCTTTTGATTTTTTAAGTGGCAGTATCCAATAGCAGCTTTCTTTCGTATATGTTTGGCGTTCTTTTCAGGCGTGAATTGCGGTGCCAAAGAACTTTACTTGTTGCTGCAATAAACCGTGTGATTTTTGGCCAGAAATGTGCAATAGCTCTGTACATCTTTCAGCTTGAAATACAAACTGCGTATTACAGAGTCATAAACCTTTCAAAAGCAATAGACTGACTGTCGGAGTCTTTTCGCTTCCGAATGTTTACGCAGACCGTGAATGGTGCAGGAGCCTTGCCAAGTGAACGTGCACGAAAGAAGATGACGTTTGCTGCTTTCATCGCTTTTTACAACCGAGGTACTCGAGCAGAACCTTGTACCACCAATGATCTCCAAACGACTTGCACGAGCCTCGCTGCCTTCTTGAACTTTGGAATAACATTTCAGCAGTCTGTTCAGTTACTGTAAAAGGAACCGGACTGAGACTTAAATTCCTGTGGGATGGGTTATGGGATGCTCATGTGAACACTTCTCTCCACAATGTAGGTCCGTGCACTGATTTCTTTTCTAATGGGAGGGGTTAGCAGCCACTGTTGCTGCTGAAGTGTTTGTGGTCAAGAGATGGTTACGCATGGACAGACGGCTATGAAACCAGAAGAAGCTCCATGGAACATACAGGGATTCAAGTTCGAATTGTTAGACATTTGTGTAGTACCAAACTGAGACACTAGTAGTCGCATGGCTCCTCTGCAACTTCTATAGGACTTTATGATTACTTTATGATGATAATGTCAATCGCATTATTTGATTACTATGTGATTACTTAACGTTTCCTATGATTTGTAACTATGGAACGTGCATAGTGCTTAAGTTCGAACGTTAGAGGAGTTTGTGAAGTACCAAAATGTACCACTTGGAAACGCATAATTACTCCCATGCAAGGCCAGGTACTTCATGATTACTTTGTAACGACAGTATCAATTTCATTGTGTGATTACTATGTGATTACTATAGAATTGTTAAAGATTACTGAATGAGTACTATAATTACCAAGTTTGGTAGTTACACAATTGTCTCCTACTATACCTTACCATCAGGGGTCGCACCGTAGTTTAATTACACCTAGGAAGTTCCCTAGAGGTTCCTGTTTATAGTACACATGATTATCTAACTAATATTTGATTCCTATATCAAAGTAATATAGTTACTTCATAGTTACTCGTATAAATACTGATTTCCGCGAATAGCATCGATAATAATATCATCAGACTAGCGGTAGTTGAAGCCTTGATAGACAGACTGGCCACCGCGTGGAGAAATTTGGTACTTCAAATTTACACGTTAGATTCCCATCACTTCGTAACAGGTGCCGCGTTTTCCTACGGTTTTGTCGGGACCTGTTTTCAAGGCGCCTTCATGTTTGCCCCAAGATCAGCGGGCAATGGCCGCGGAGGATGTTCTCCACTCTTCAAATGACAAGCGTGTAAGGTTTCTTTTTGAGAAATGATCAAACGGGATGCTCTCCCTTACAAGTCGTCTGCTTTGTCCATGAAGTGGAGGTCTCCGGCTTCTGTAAGGAAAAGAAACAAAAAAATTAACTTAATTATACGTAGACCGAAATAAGGTATCGCGAGAGAAAGACTCCTGGAGTTGCTTTAATGAACCAAAGCCTCTTAGTTTTGTTACCTTGTCTACTCTTGTCTGAGTTGTTGGTTTGCAGAGAAAAACAAATAACGGTTTCTCTTTGAATACTTAATTGGTGAGAATTTTGGACTGATTAACGCGGAAATTCGTTCCATGCCTGAGTGTACTCTCTTAGGCTTTTTCGGTCACGTGTGAGTGAAAAACAGTCGAAACACAGAACTTTGTACGAATGACCTCGAGTGGGGACCAGTTTTGGTATGGCGTCAAGCTCCGCTGGCCATCAGGCGCAAAATTGTTTGCGTTCCCAGCCATGATTTTACCTCAGTGAAAGAATCCTATTGTACAGAATTTCTGTCATTCATTGTCGTGAGATCCCATTTCTGCTATTTATATTAAATATTTCATATTAGAACCATGCATCGATGGTTCAGTGGTAGAATGCTCGCCTGCCACGCGGGCGGCCCGGGTTCGATTCCCGGTCGATGCAAATTTTTTCGTTTATTTCTTTGTTTTTTCCTCATAGCTCTTTTTTTCACTTTGTCAGAGTTTGTTTTTATAAAATATTGTTGATAATCCAACCCAAGACTCGTCATGTGATTCTGAAACATTGAATGGACGAGGCGACGAAAACTTAAAAATACTTTCCATTCATTCTAGTTAACAGTACATGTTTCCATGTTTCCGTTGAACAAAATTATTATTCATTACCCAATACTATCGCTATGGTTATAGCCTTTTCACTAAAATAAACCGTAAAAATACCCATGTAAAATATAGAAGAGTATCAGTACAAAGATATTTAACTAATGTGTTTTTGAAAGGGCCCAGTTAGTCTCCAATGTGGTCGGCAGGTGCCGCTGCCTTGTATTCCGTTGACAACATTTTACACAGAAAATGGATCGCCGGTTTATATTTCGATGTCTAAATCATAAATTAAAGTAATCGACACCAAGCAAAATTTTTTCAAAGTTTTCATACAGTTTTTAGAGGAAAGATAAATGCAAGGGACGGAATATGGTAAAACAAGTTAAACTACTTCTGGTTGTCATACATTCAAAGAAAACTAGTTTTCTATAGTCGACTGCATAGTAGTAGAATTTCAGTGGTTTGCTTGTGGGGTAGTAGTCAGTAAGTTGTTAGCAGCTGTAGCAGTAGCTGCTTCCGCAGTAGAAGTCGGTGCCGGTGTGCTAGTCGTACCTGGAGTAGTAGCTGAAGTAGCGGTAGTAGCTTTACTAGTAGTCGATGTTACTATCGTACTTTCTTCAGCAGCAGTAGTAAGGTCTGACGTGGTGGTAGTTTCCAAGGTACTAGGAGCGTTTACAGTAGTACTATCAAAAGTAGAAGTTGTAGTATATGTAGTAGTAGTCTCAGTAGTAGCAGACTCCGTGGTCAATGTAGTAGTGTTAGCAGTCTCAGTAGTGGTAGATACTAGAGGAGTAGTTGTATTGGCAGTGGCGATAGTAGTCGTAGCAGCTGCGGCTGTAGTAATAGTGGTAGCTGCTGTTGTAGTAGTATTGCCGGAATCGTTCTGTTGTTGCTGTTGTTGTGTAACTACAATGGGAACCACGATGATGACTGTAACAACAGTCAAGGTACCGGCTATCAGTGCTATTTTAGCGGCGAGACTGAGCTTCTTGAACCAGCTTACCGGATCCATTGTAGCAGCTGAAGCAACTGAGTGTTGTTCGATAACTTGACTGGTGACATACTGACCATTGTTTCAAGCCTGTGTCAAAAGTATACGGCAATCGTCTCCTTAGAAACCGGGCTTATCTAGGTGTCAAATTAATTTGGGCTCCGCTTATCGCAGCTAATTTGCAAACACATCGATCTGTGTGTGGCCCTGTTGAAAAAGTCAGTTTCTTTCCAGCCAAGCATTTCCTGGTTTTAATTTAAAATAGCTTTTTATTGCTACTGCCACTAAAAAGAAGAGCTTTGCTTTAACGTAGTTCAATGCAAGAAGCAATCCAGAATGAGATTCGACATGATATAGTCACTGAACAATAATGCTTATAGAACTAACCCGTATATATCTTATATCTATCTATCTGTCTATCTATCTATAGTATATCTATACATACGTCCGTTTATCTGTATATCTGTTTAACGCGTGTAACATTATTGCAGTTCTTCTAACATCGGCCCAGATCTGGAATTTGTGATTTACTATCAGCCATTACTTTCAGTTACTCCTATTATGTTTATTGTAATTATTCTTGATTAATATTATTAAATATTTGATATTTAATAATATTTTTATATATTATAATTAATATATAAATAATAATACTTATAAATATCTTATAAATAATAATAAATTAATATATTTAACGTTCGTACGGTCATCGCAGACCTTGTGAATCATAGATTCCTGGTCTCAGATGCAGTTTTGAGTTTTTGAATTTTTTCCCTTTCTTTCGTTTAGTTCTATTATCCTTTTTTCTTTTTTCCTTTTTATTGTTTTTTCTTCATTTTTCTTTCTTTATTATTTTTATTCTGTTTTTCCGAGTGTGTAGATTAATAATCTACTATATGTTACTGGAACTGTGCCATACTAATTCATTACTATTATTTAAATTAATTCATTCATAAGCGACGTCTAGTGGTTACTTTAGGAACTATGCGCACGCAATCGACGGACTTGAACGGCAGTTGGTCCGACAGATGCTTCCAAAGATCTGTAATAAGATATAATTTTTTCCCCTCACAAAAAAAGCCAGAAGTAGATAAACAAATGAATTTACAAAAAAAAGTCTTATCTTGGTTTGTTACCATAACAAATCCAGTTAATTAAAACTGAACAGCTTTATCGCGGAGCAAAGTTGACTCGTCAAGCAGTTGCGGAAACCAGCAGCCTGATGTTCGCCTTTCCCCCCGTCTGCTAGCTCTGGTAAATCATGTACATGGCGTAATATAGTATTCTTTTCGATATTAAGTTATACTCCCAATTATGTATAATTTTCACATTCTAAGCCGGGTAACTTAAAGGCAATATTCTACAGCAATTTAAGCAGCTTATTGATTTAAATTAACTTTGAGACATTAGGGAAAATTAAAGTTGTTCGAATGCAAGCCAGAAATCTTACATTTAGCTGTGGACGTTGAAATGAAGTTTAACAATGTATAGCTTGTTTTAAAACACCCCAGTGCAAACAGCAGCAGGTTTACTAGCAGTTCAACTAGCTTTGGTTCCAGTCTGGTTGCTTATATGGAGACAGAAACTGACGATATTCGTCCAAATCCAACGGTTGGCAGTAGGTCGTTCAGCAGGGCCTCGGTATGCTGGTTTTTGCACTGGGACAACGAACAATTACAGAAGCAGGTGTTTTTAAGAGATAAAAAGTCGTAGAATGGTAGCGTTATGACAGCCACGCGTATATTGAATTCAACGTTAACATATAACAAGGCAACTGAGTTAACTAAAAGGCACATATGTACTTATATTTATGATAGATAGATAGATCGGATAAATGAATGGCGGGTAGATAGAGAGAAAGATAGATTGGATAGTGGATAGATGGATTGGTAGAAAGATAGATGGATGGATGGATAGATGGATAGATAGAGATAGAACGATGGACAGTGGATAGATAGATCGATAGATAGGTAGATAGATAGGTAGATAGATAGATGGATAGAGAGATAGACAAATAGATAGATAGATATTTAGACAGATAGATAAATAGATAGCTAGGTAGGTAGGAAAGTAGGTGGACAGACAGACAGATAGATAGATAGATAGATAGCTGAGTAGGTAGGTAGGTAGGATAGATAGATTGACAGATAGATAGATAGATATTTAGACAGATAGATAAATAGATAGCTAAGTAGGTAGGAAAGTAGGTGGACAGACAGACAGACAGATATATAGATAGATAGATAGCTGAGTAGGTAGGTAGGTAGGATAGATAGATTGACAGATAGATAGAGATAGGTAAATAGATATAGACAGATAGACAGGTAGGCAGATAGATACATAGATAATGGGTAGACAGATAGATAGACATGTAGATATATTGAGAGCTGAGTAGGTAGGTAGGTAGACAGAGAGATAGATAGATAGATAGGTATACAGATAGATAGATAGATAGGTAGATAGATAGATAGATAGGTATATAGATAGACAGATAGATAGACAGGTAGGTAGGCAGATCGAGGGAGAGAGAGAAATAACTTCTTAACACTGCCTTACCGAGTCAGAAAGATTCTCTTTAATTGATTAGAATATCCGATATAAAACGGTCGGATATAACAATAATTTAAAATGTCCTTTCTTATTCCTAATATCTAATCAATTTTATTACAAAATCTAAGAAAGAACCGAGTTCACCTGTGGTCAAGTCTCTTGGATACTTCATAAAACGACGGAATACCAAGGTCAGGTTGTAGGTTAAATAAAAGGTATAAGAGTTGGGCGAATGCTCACTAGGTGGCTCTTTTCACGACTACACGTTCGGCAATTCACCAGCGACTATTCTTTACCCATCGGCAAATTACCTTCATCGGTAAACTCAGGTTAATTTCCCTCAAGTTTTCAACTGTTGTAGCCGGCGACATGTCTACTAGTCATTATCGCTGAACTATATCGACAACATCTCGAGATCCTAGTAGATAAAACTGGCTATAACATGGCACTGGCTTATCGTATTCTAAGTTAACAAATCACTTGAAATATAAGTGTATAACAGTTACTAATTGTAGTAATGCATACTATTACATATACAGTCATATTGTTTTAGTAAATTAAGTAAAGTCGATATTGACATCGTAATTTGGTAATAAGGTGCTAAACTATATATAAACTTGTATACTAATACACTATTCATTTTATACTTGTATTTCTTGTATAAGTCCTTATGCACTCAGATTAATAGCATTAATGAAAACTTGTATAATTTTATAATAAAAGTTTATACTGAGCGTTATACGGAACTATTGTGACAGTGATTCCTGTTATTCAGAATTCATAAAGGGACAATACGTGTAATTTAATTTCAATAGACAGGGTAAAAAAACTGTTCCACGTGCAACTTGTTATCTTGCCGAAATAAAACTGCTGGCTTCTGGCAAGGCTGCTCGGGAAATGAGGCAATTGTATGTGAACGACCTCAGTGTGGCAGTAAAACTATAGCTTGTATCGTTCAATCAAAGGTAAAGAAGCGTGTCAAGCTCTTGGATATATTCAAGCATTCTCGAGGTCTTTGGACCAACCAGCAGACGGGCGTCAAGGAAACCAATGGCAGTTACAAATAGAGGCAACATAATTACAATAATTAATTAGCCATTTCGATCCCATATAATCGAATTCAGGAATATTTGATGGTAAAGATAACATCCAGAAGAACTAAATATAATAAGTAAGAATGAATTATATCTGCAATATTATAACGAATGATTAGTTTCAAAATGGTACTCAAATATTACGTAATCACACAATTGTATAACATCATCAATAAAAATGATTTANACTTTTCTCACTTTGATAAGGTGCATATCACAAAGGGTGGGCTACTGAGATAGTTATTCAATAAGTTAGTTACTAATACAGCTTAGTTAGATAGCTACTCAGTTACTACTCAGCTTACTAGTTAGTTACTAGTCAGTTACTACTTGGTAACTAGTCATCTACTAGTCAGTTACTAGTCATACTGATCAGTTATTAGTCGTTACTAGTCAGTTACTAGTCAGTTTAGTCAGCTACTAGTTATTTAGTATTACGAATACAGTTTAGATACTTAGTTACTACTCAGCTACTAGTCAGCTACTAGTCAGTTAGTTACTTAGTTACTAAAACAGTTTAGCTTGTTAGTTACTAGTCAGTTACTAGTCAAATTAAACCAGTTACTTGATTACGAAAACAGTCTAGTTAGTAATCACTACTCAGTTACTACTCAGTTACAGTTACTACTCAGTTACTACTCAGTTACTATTCAGTTACTACTCAGTTACTACTGAGTTACTACTCAGTTACAGTTACTACTCAGTTTACTACTCAGTTACTACTCAGTTACTACTCACGTACTCAGTTAATTACTACTCAGTCAACAGTCAGCTACTAGTCAGTTAATATTCAGTTAGTTACTAATACAGCATTTAATAGTTAGTACATTACAGTAACGTAGACTCTTTACACGATGCCGTATTACAAGCTCATCAAATACTTCCATAAACTTATTATTATAGCAGCTTATGCACTTATCCAAGGAAACCAAGATTTAGCTGGAGTTTTTCTAAAATTCAACCAGCAATTTCCAATAATGAATGTCGAGTTTTTCAATGTTGGACATAAAAACTCCAGTCGAGAAGTTTTGTGCGACGCATCGTGACCGGAACTGTGGCAAGCGCGAGTTATTCCTCGGTTCGGTTCGGTAATCGGCCAAGGTTGTTGCACTTAATGGCCGTTTTTCTGGAAAGAGAAGCGCCCCACCAGAAGCTACTGAGAACCTCTATCAAAACAGCTCGACCAATCAGACGTCAGCAAAGCCACAAAAATGCAGAATGGCAAGGATAAATACATTTCTCAAGGTCGCCAGCGCAATCTCTAATTCGGGAGGAATCATGTTTCTAAGATTATAGTTCCCTCGATTTGATAGGTTCCGTATAATCACTAATAGTATTGCATTGTCAAACTTTTAAATTCGATGATATTATAGACCATATCAAATTTAATGATAAAGATGATACAAAACTGATACTGACGTCATTCTAGTACCACGGAATGGAACTGAAATGTTATATCGACTTGTCGGGCGATTACATCGTTCGCTAGTCAGCTACTAACACTAGCTCGGTAGCAAGCTGCTATAATGACAGTTAAATGACGTCCGATGCTTGTTTATAGTGTTTTATATAGAATATAGCTTTTTCAAGGTTTTTATTTAATAGCGTTAAAGAAATAGCATTTAGTTCACTAACTACTAGACTGTATTTACTAATAAGGTAGGTAGAATGTTTACTTGAGTCAATGACTAGAGGTTACATCTTTGCTAATCTGCTACCAGTAAAACCAAAGGCGGAATAGCTAGTCACGGATGACGCGGTTTAGTAGCAGTTTGATAATATCACAAACTCGGCTATAATTAGTTTTTTTCTCTCAAGGAAATGAAGAGGCAACGATGAAACCCGAGATCGTAAATTACTACTTCTTCACGCGGGAAATATTCGAAAAAAGGAAGGAAAAAAGAATACCGAGTTCCGTGTTATTTCGTAAAAGCCGCGAGGTGTTTCGCACGTTTCAAGTCGTGAGATGAGCCGTGGAATATTTATACATTTCCCTGTTAAATCAACAGGTGAAGTAAAGTAAGCACACCTCTGAAGGCCGCCGATGCGCTGTACAGCAGGACGACCTTGAACCCTGCGCGAAATAACATCGGGGGTTGGTAACTTTTCTAAACTAATATTAAGTCTCAGTACTTTTGTATAATAAGCATGTCAGTTGCTTGAGTGGACAAGCTGCTTAACTTTAATTAAGTTTCATAGTACTTAACTTAAGTATCGAAACTTGTGAAAGTATAGTAAGCTAATTTAAGAGTGAAGGATATCGAATGAAGTATTTCTTAAAAGCCCATCAGTAGTACATCAGTTGCTTCAATGGGATAAGCTGTTTAACTGTAATTACAGTAAGTACGTGCTTCAGTACATGAACATCACGTAATCTAATAGTTCATATACACGTAAGGAAATGTATCTTACTTTGTACTACAAAAGCATATAACTGATTACTTTTATAAAATCAAGTTTAAAAGTTTTTAGCAGCTTCGAAGTTACAAGAAAAACGAGATAGAATCAGAAGCTGATTAAATGTAATTTGGCAATAAAAACCAGAGCAGTAAACGTTCTGAAAACAAAAACAAGAAACAATCTGAGATGTTTAAAAAGAAAAACACGCTTAAAAAAGAGACGACTTTTTGAAAGGATCGAGCGCTGCAACATTCTGAAAGTTCGTTGACGTCGTTGACTGGCTTTGTTTCAAAGCTCAGTCAAAGGAAGGAGACTTTCAGATGGAATGACACTTGCCAAAGACGAATGCTAGAGGTATCTGAAGGTTAGTTATGGGCGACGTAGCATCTCCTGAACAACAGCAATCGAATACTGCGTAAATACTGAAGATTGTAGTTAACAAATCGGTCAAAATTTGAGGCTATCTATCTATCTGTCTGTCTATCTGTCTATCTATCTATCTCTCTATCTCTCTATCTATCTATCTATCTATCTATCTCTC